>SNQJ01S0036064.1:18754-43829 GCA_010110895.2 Picea sitchensis | reverse complement strand
AAAACACTCTCGAAAGAAAGCATCAGTCATGCCCTCTGTTCGAAAATCCAGGCGCTCAAAGGCAGCTATGAAGTCTTCTACTGTTCCTGATTGTTTAAACTTTGTCAAACAACCCAAATGGTTGGTGTCCATGTCAAAGCGTTCATAAAGATCAGTCACAAATTGGGTCCAAGCAATATACCCTCGACAGGAAGTTTTTCTCCATTTCCACCATTGCCAATGTTCTTGATCTAGATGGAGAACACCATACCGGAGTTTGGCCAAGTCATCTGTAATGCCGTATAAAGAGAAATAATGTTCCATTTGGGTTACCTAACCAGTGGGGTCCGAGCCATCAAATTTGGTCACATCCACCCGCGGAAGGCATAGATCACGTTGAAAGTGATGGGGTTGAAAGGTATGGGAATGGAAGGAATGTTCACCTTCAGTATTTGGAGGTGCTTCCGAGAAAGGGTCATCTGTAGGGATCTTCAGTTTGGTGCAGAGTGATGCAAAGAAAGATTCAAGTTGGGTGGTCAGTTCTTGTTTGACTTCCTCCATTGAGGACTGCATGGTTGTATTTATGGTTGTATTGATGGATGAATCGATGGAGGCAACAATAGCACTGAGTTGTTTCACTTCTTTTTGGGTCTCGAGGAAACCAGATTGCAAGGTGTTGAAGCGAGCTTCCCGATCTTGGCTACGAGTATGGGCCATGAGGCTGGGTGAACTGAAAAGGGGCAGGCGGGGTCAAATTTTTTTCCGAAAAATGATATGGATGAATGTGATAAGGGCGAAGAGATGAATCCAATGGAATAGGTCTCAAATAATGGTGAAAAATTTTCCAGATTTTTTTTTTTAAACACTTGTGGAGTTATACTCTGGTCTGAAGAATACTGCAGTGATGAAATCCCCAAATGCTTAACCAGAAAGAAATGTGTATTTACTTGGAAACCTGAACACAGTTGCGCGACAATAGATCTTGTCTGTTTTAATTTGTTTATGTTTATGTCCCCCAAGGGTTAGGTATTCAAGGGTTCTACAGACACCAGTTTGCCCTGTGCTATAGCTCTCTGATATACTTGTAGGGTCCAATAGTAGTACTCAACCCAATATCTTAGGGCACTAACTAAGGAGGATAGACCATACCCTTAGCCATACTACCCGACTACCCAGGTACTAGAGAGTATCTTCCCGAGTGCTGTTCTTGGTGACACTATAGAAGTCCAGCGGTCGATAGGTTTATCTAAAGAGGGCTTTAGGAAATCTAGGTCGATTCGTACACAGGTGTTGTTTGATGCGCTACCACTTGAAGGGGTACCAACAGGGGTTACAAGGGTGGCCAATAGATGTGCGCTTAAGAACCACTTGTATTTCCTACGTGTATGAATCCCTCAACCATGGGTTTATGTGCGTAACAACAGATATCTATGGATTAAAGACGCCAGAATACGTCTCTACCCTGAAAAAAAAATTCCCACAATTTCTGCCAAGGAAAGTGCTCTGATACCACTTGCAAGATACCAAATATAAAAAGTATGCAGAACATAAATAAAATGCTAGAAATGGCATAATAACAGTAATATAACTAGCATAATCTCCAGAATAACACATAAATTATATAAGAACAACAACAGAAATAACATTTTGATTCAGAAAGCAATGTTCACCGGCCTCTTCGAGGGGGCAACCTCTAGTCGAGCAACGCTCTGTTACAATAATCTCCAAGCTAGGGTTTTCATACCCTCGACCCTTATTTATACTAAATATGTCTATCAAGAGAAGCATCTAGAGGAAGATCCTTCTAGAAGTGGAAGCTTCTATTAGGTCTTCTTACATCCGCCTTATTCTATTTTATTGAAAGGCCTTATTAATATTGACCTTTATTACATCCGAATATATTGATCTACCTATGTGCGGGTTAGGACCCTAACATGTTCAGAGGGGGTGTTGGAGATATTACACACTGACCTAGGTAATTATTTTCCTAAGGTTGATAGTCCAATTTTGAGAACGCTTCCTTAGATGAGAATATTCTCTCTAGAGAATATACCCCTACAAAACATGGTACTTCTCTTCAATTCAGAATCAATTACACTTAGTTACACTTAGACTAGTAAAAGTCACTCATGCATGGAAACCTCGGTTTTATCACCAACAGTTGCATGCGTTTCTCTCACTTCCACACGTTTGACTTAGTTAACCGATTATTTCATGGATCAATTAACTAGGACTAGGTGGTAGTTCACTCCAGTTTATGTCAATGAGTGTATAGATCTCTCTAGGTCACTACTATGGCACATTAGTTACTCGTGTAGCATATATCTATTGTAAATTATTCACGTTTTGAGTGTGGAATACAATTAGTACAATTCTTGATTCTTTTCTCTCATCTCTTCTCTCCTCTCAATTTGCAAGCTTTGTACAAATTGTTGTTAGCTAGATTCTCTTTGTAGGTTTCACCACAATTCTACATCCTGATACACCCAAAAATGTATAAGTGTTAAACCAAACAAAACCAAACCAAGCTTGAAAGATAAAGCAAATTATTCAAAGAGGGATGAGAATATTTTAACAAAGATCAAGAAGTCGAGATGTCTCCTTAGTGAGTCAAGAAGCTCTCATGCCAAAAAGGAGGGGTCCCATTTTAATGAAGAAACAAAGGATTTACAAGAAAGCATACAAGAAAAAGGGAAGGTGTTGATGCTTGGAATAATAGGCTGTGAAGGAGCACCTCATATTTTTACAAGGCATGTTCCATACTGATTGGTACTCATAGAAGTTGCATATCAACTCGTTGTTGTTGGTATAGTTTCCTCCTTGTCAAAACATTAGAAGAAGCAATGGCCATCTTTCCCAATTCCATTGGGAATTTATTCTTTTTTGAATGCTAAACAAATTCTAAAATAAGTACAACAGATGGATGGAATTTGGCCGACATAAGGAAATTGTAAAAGACATGACCCCCATTACTTCCATTCCAGGTAGATTAATATCGACAACTCTTGATTTTGATAGTTTGCAACCAATTTAGGAAATTGTCTTGTCACTTAATACTTATATCTTCAGTGACACAACCAAGACAATTTTCAAAAGGAGAACCAAGAAAAGAAAGACATGAAAACCTGAGGAGGCTACACGGGAATTAGTGCAACTTTGGAATGCAACACATTTAAATGAAGAAGAATTTACATAAGAATCTAATGATGTATTAAGGGAATTTGCTGATGAAAATAAATGGTCAGTGAGTAAGCTTACTTCTCAATTAAGGAAAGAAAAGAAACAAGTGATGGAATTGTAGGAACAATTGAGTTCTTGAGAGACTAACTTGTCTAAATAACACCGGGCTCAAATTGATAGTCTCATAGAATAGAATAAGGTATCTATTGATATCATTGAACAACTCAGAGCTGAAATAGGTAATACCAAGACAGAACGTGATAAGAAATTAGTCGTTTTCCAATAAGAGAAGAAAGAAATGAGAAATAATCATGAAGAGAAAGTTAATGTTTTGGTAGCCCAAATAAATGAATTGAAAATAACACAAAAGAATTCAGAGTTAATGATGAGAAAAAAAATGGATATAAGTGATTGGTTAGCTTCTATTCAAAAGCTAAATGAAATCAAAGGAAAACATTATCAGTTGTTAAAATTCACTGTAGAATCTCAAATACAGTATGAGAAACAAAAAGATGCTCAAAATTCCTTTGATAAAATAAAAACATGTGAAACAAAAGATATCAATAGGCCTAAATATTTCTCTATGATGACCGAGGAGGAAAAAATCCAAGTACATGCTTCACTTGATTCTTGGTATACTAATTGTAATTTTTCACATGATTTGATCAATTTACCAGTAAGAATTGTTCATATATTTGGGATCAACTCTAGATATCATTGAAGATCATGAGATGCCTCATGTTCAGTTTCTTGGCCAGTCAATACCCATATATAATTCCCTTGCAGATGTGAACCAAAAAAGAAGCTCACAAGAAGATGAGATTGCACAAATTAATTTCTGGAATATGGAAGTTGTCAAGGAGTTCATCACCAAACTAGTAGAATGCATAAATTCCATTGATACTTTCCTCTCAAAATTTAAATCAGAACATGAAGAAATTTCCAAGAAGCTCTATCAATGTAAGTTGAATGAGGATATTCCTCATCCACCTTTAATTTCACCGATGATTGAAAAATCCACTCAATGACAATCATCTATTCAAGAACAAGAGATAAAAGTAAATAGGGAAAATACAAGAAGCAAGAAAGATATCTCTCTTTGACATCAATGATTAAATTAAGTTGACACATGTAGAAGTCAGTTGAAGAAAAAGAGGAAATTGTTCTCAATTTTAGGATCTTAATTGTTATTTATTGTAATTTGACATAAGGAGAAGGGGTTGGAAACTAAAGACTCAGACTTGTTATTATTATCAATTTGAATTAAATTTTGAAGACCCTGTCTTTTGACGAGTTCATTTATGAGTAATGTGAATTTTGTGATGATTGCATTTCTGTTAATTATTTGCAAATTCCTATACTCGAGTTTGTGTGAATTTATTCCATAATTCCATGTTCTTTTTAATTGATTGTATATCAAATAAGAGGTGCATAGTTTTCATTAAGAATATTCTTATGATTAATCATAACTTGTGTATTTATGCTTACAATTGATCAACTTTATGAATTTCTTCTAGAATCTTATCACTTATCACTCTTTTCTTTTTATTTGATATTCCCGTTTGGTTGTTAACATGTTAGTAATCAAAAGAGACATTTATGTATTATCAAATAATTTCTTGGATACTGTAGATGAATAATTATCATTTTGAAGTGGGTTTATGAGACCGTCGTTTCTCATTTCCTTGCTTTAAAAAATATTCAAACTTTTTGGACTAATAGCATTGTGTAGATATAACTATTCTGATCTATTTCTAGTAAGAATAGTTATTGTGCTAATGATTCTTTGAGATAATGAAATTCTTCTAAGTCTTGAGAATCAATCATTCTTATCTACATTTTAATTAGCATTTTCTCTCAGTTGAGATATGATCAATAGATTAGTTTTTCTTCTCTGCAAATCTAGGATAAGTTAGATCAGATATCAAACTATCAAGTATCTTCTCTGAAGAGAAAATACCTTGAGTGGTAAACCAATACCACATATCAGTTGGAAACTACCATCCCAAACGAAAATGATTCTAATTGGGGCTTGTGATCAGAAAATTATCTCCTGTTGCAGGAGGGAACTTTCTTGTCTGTCAATAGATGGATTGTGCCCATTTGGGTCTTGGATCTGGATCTTCACTTGCCTGCTCATGATATTTGAAATCTGATTTGGAAATCAGATCTAAAATCTGATCTGAGTGGTAGGATGCATCATCTTTTAAATCTGTTTCAGGAGGAATCTGAGAAACTTGTTCTTCCAATGGATTTTCTACATGCTTTGTCTTGGCATTATCTGGAATAAATTATTCACATTCTTCCTTTATCCCAAATAGAACCTCCAATTTGTTCCATACTTCATCTAGAATTGAGAGTGATCCAACATGGAATTGTATTTTAGGAGAAATAGACAAGCATATAATTTTGAAAGACATATCTTGTCTGTTGAAAAAATGATATTTCTCATCAAGGGAAGTGGGCTATGTTTCTGTTTTTATAGTTATTCAATACAAGCCTTTAATTATGATAATAAATAAAATCTTCGGCTTCCAATCAAAGTAATTGTATGGCGTAAGAAATGATGATGGTGGAAATTCCATTCTTTGTAGTTGCTTCAATATTTTGTACTTGCAAATGGTTTTTTCTGTGCCTTCTTCCTAGCACATGTGAGCTATGATACCATGTGAAATTGTAGTGAAAATTTGTACAAAGAATCTAGCTAGCAATAATGAACACAAAACTTGCAAAGTTGAGAGAAGAAGGAAAGAGTTGGAGAGAAAAAATGAAAGAATTGTATTCCACACTAATCCAAACTCAAAGAGTGAATAATTTACAATAGATATAAGCTACATGCTCAAAATAATGCACCATAGTAGTCTTCTAGAGATATTTGGAAACACATTGACATAAACCAGAGTGAACTACCACCTAGTCCTAGTTAATTGGCCATGCAGTCATCAATTAGCTAGTGTAGACAAGTGGAGTGGAGAAAGTCTCATGTATGCACATGTGGTGCTCCCTCCTAGCCTCATGCATTTCAAGTGCACCCTCCTGGTGATGATCCCAAGGTGATTGTGCCCTCCCGGTGGTGATCCTAAGGTGAGCATGCAACACTTAGTGATAATACTGAGGTTACCATGTAAGACTTGACTCCACTAGTCTAATTGACGTACAACTGAGTAATAACTGAAGAGGAGGTGGTGCCCTCATCTAGGGGAGAATGTTTCAGATGAGGGGTTCCCTCAACATAAACTAATAAACCTAGGAATAGAAATACTAGGTGGGTGTGTAATATCTCCAACAATATATTCATATGGAGTAGACTCGTAACATCGACAATTTGTTTTGAAGACCTTGGGTTTGTAGTAGCATTGTTGATGAACATTCTGGTCAACATTTTCTAGCTGGCAAAGCGTTGCTAGGCTCCTCCCTCATTTCAAATCACTTGCGAAAAATTTGTGTTCACTCTCACTAAAGTTGATGCAATACTTGGTGAAACTATCATGACTAGTTGCTAAACATGACCCTTCTCCCATTCCTCATCTTTTATATGCTTTCATGCTTCACACTCATGATTAGGATATTCATGCAATATAATTTGGACCCTCATATCTCACTCTTTGTTATCATATACCTTACCTTATGAATTCTCTCATGCTTCGCACTCGTGATTGGGATATTCATGCAATATGATTTGGACCCTCATATCTCACTCTTTGTTATCATATACCTTACCTTATTTACATAATNGTTGCTAGGCTCCTCCCTCATTTCAAATCACTTGCGAAAAATTTGTGTTCACTCTCACTAAAGTTGATGCAATACTTGGTGAAACTATCATGACTAGTTGCTAAACATGACCCTTCTCCCATTCCTCATCTTTTATATGCTTTCATGCTTCACACTCATGATTAGGATATTCATGCAATATAATTTGGACCCTCATATCTCACTCTTTGTTATCATATACCTTACCTTATGAATTCTCTCATGCTTCGCACTCGTGATTGGGATATTCATGCAATATGATTTGGACCCTCATATCTCACTCTTTGTTATCATATACCTTACCTTATTTACATAATATTTTATAAAAGAGTGAATAAGTTATTGAAGATTATTCATATCCATTTCATCATTCTATATTTTACCAAACATGTCACTCACTCCTTATTATAGCATTACATACTTTTCAAAGATATTTCTTATAACATGCCTTTATTTTTATGCCTTTAGCTTTACTCCGTGCCATTTCATGTTATGACTTAGTCATCTTTCCATACTACAAAACTATACCATATTTACCATGTTCCCTTCACATTACAACTTTATTATCTAAAATAAAGAAATAATATTACCATGAAAGTTTTGGCTAAAGTCATTTTGAGCCCTTTATGAAAGTAGATTTATGCCATGAATGACTAAGCTCGAAGTTGTAAAAGATTAAGTGAGGATACATTACTTATGATTCATATACAAAATATATATTGATGATAAAGGGAATGACTGGAATTTTTAAAGATGGTTTATATATTATCGTTTTTCATTCATCTATTATGATGGCCATGAGATTCAAAGGAAACACCGAGATGTTGTGTATGGAATACAAAGAACGAGGAATTGTAACTCCAATTCCTATCACCGCTTGGTCCGATACATACTAATCAATTCACCATTGAGATTTGAACTGCATATATGTACCTGCATAGAACGTAGAGAATGTAATCCAAATTTAAATCTTAATTGGAAAAAGGGAATTTATAACGAGTGGAAGCACTCAAATCAACGAGAGGAATGAATTACATACTTATTGAAGAAAATGATGGTCACAATTAAAAGCGCATATTGTTGTACCTGAGGTAGACTTTTGAATTAAACTCATGTTGTCTCCATATTTCATTTTAATAATATTTGACAATCTCCAAGAGCCAAGATTGAGAAAGAAGACCACGGTGTCCATTGAAAATGAAAATTGGTAGAGGTCATGTGTTATTTTCATAGGATACATTTGTTGGAAACATGCCAACGAATTTCCTCATGCGGTCACATGCACATGCATGCAGCTATGTTAATGGGCATGCATGCAACCTATTTATGAAATGTTCGTGTAACTATGTGATCTATTGATGATCAATTTGTGTAATTGAGTGATAGATGTTATATATGTGAGCATACCCATAGAGGTGTGAGAACAATGTGAGTGCAAGTGTGTGCAAGTTGTGTAGAGAGCAGAGTGTGTGTGAGGAGAGGATGATTGTATGCCTATGAAGGCTATTGTAATTCTCCCTTGAATAATAAGAATACCAAAAATCATTGCCCGTGGTTGTTTCCCTCATTGGTTTTCCACATAAATCACCGTGTCAATTATGGGATTGTTGTGCTTGGTTTAATGCGTGTTTGATCTTGCTTGTTTATGCTTTGTTTTATGCTATATGTTTTTCTTCCACTTCCTAACAAGTGGTATCAGAGCTTAGAGTTGAAGGAGCATAGATTGAAGGAGAAGAGAATCTGGTGCTGGATTGAAGAGCAGGTGAACCAAGCCAAGCCGAGTGAAGTGGATCAACCTAGGATGGGTTTTATTACACCGTCGCAAGTTGTCCTTGTAGCAAAGTGTGACGATCGCAGGCACACTTTCGAAATTGTCAAAATTTTGGAAACGTCGCGGGCACTACATAGTGCACATTGTGACATCGACGCATGCACTACATAGTGCGTAGTGCGACATCGACACGAGCACCACATTACACACAATGTGACATCATTGCGGGCACTACATAGTGCAAAGTGAAACATTGCCGCAATCCATAGTTTGGTAAGGTGTGACATTGCCTAATAGTCGCAGGATACCCTCATTAAAGGTGCTACGATCTTGAAGTATAAGGTTTTTTTTTTCTTTGTTACAAAGAGGATCAGTTTTATAAGCTATGGTTTTGGAGTTGTTTATGATAATGACGAAAGTGCAGAGTTCCAAGTTTGAGGTGGAAAAGTTCAGTGGTAAGAATAGATTTGCGCTATGGAAGCTCAATATGTGTGATCTTCTTATGCAACAAGGATTGCAAAAGGCCTTGGCTGGAAAGTCAAAGAAATCGACAAGCATGACAGACAAGGACTGGGAGGATTTGGATGCAAGGGTCCTCAGTATTATTCACCTGTGTCTGGCAGATGAGGTGTTGTTTAACATTGTTGAAGAGAAGACAACAATAGGTTTGTGGACCAAACTAGAGAGTCTGTATATGAAAAAGAACTTGTCAAACATAATCTTCTTGAAGAGGCAATTGTACAACTTGTAGATGAAAGAAGGTACAAAAATTGTTGATCACTTGAATGTTTTCAATACTCTGATTTGTCAATTAACTAGTATGGAAGTAAAGTTCGAAGATGAGGACAAGGCGGTTACACTACTGTGTTCGTTGCCTGAGTCTTGGGACCATCTGGTCACAACTGTGTGGTTTAACACAATAGATGCAATTGATTATGACATTGTTGTAAGAGCTTTGTTGTCTGAGGAGATAAGGAAAACATCCAATAAAGAAACCTCAACAACAAAAGAAATGGTGGTCAGAGGTCAATATACAGAAAGAGGGTTAAATCATAGGGGTGTTGACGATTAAAATCGTCAACGAAGTTTAGCCCACAAAGTGTTTCTAAAGCCTATTATTATAAAATCTAAGTAATACTAGTAGGTGGGACCCCCTTCAACTATTGAAGATCAGATCTGTTCATATTTGATGTTGTGATGATGTGCGACACGACTTACATGGTTGATGAGATCTTGTTGTTTTTGGCTATGGTTTGAGCTTATAAAATGTTGGTTCCTTATGTTACTACAACTTATGATATTCATTGATATCATTGCTATCTGTCCTTATCGCACCTACACAAAAAACATGTTAGCGAAAATGCATAAAAGGCAGTTTGGAGAAAGGCAAAATTACTATAAACAATGAAAAAGAAAAGGGATCTAACTCTACAATTTTACTATACCACATACAAACAATTGGAAAGAAATAGGGAACAATGCAACAGTTGAAAAGGGGAAGAGTTTAAACTATCCTATATACTATACTACATGCATGAAAGACTTAATGGTTATGGTTTAATCCTAGCTAGCAATTGACTGTCCATGCGATTTAATTGAGTTATGTGGTTGATATACATATAGCATATTTGGATGGATTGGATGTTGGTGGCGCATTTGACAAGGTAATGGATGTTGATATCTATGCGTTTTTGTTGAATTACATAGTTGATATGCCCGCTGTTTATTTTATGGTACGAGTTGATATGGATCATGCTATTAGTTTTAATGGTTGATGGTTCTGATACATAGTCTAATTAATTGAGTTAATGGATTATTGGTTGGCTTGTACTAGTGACTTAATTGACTGTGGGTGGAGGCGACGTGCATTTACTGCACGTCACCTTTACTCCTTCCATTGGATGCCACCCTAGTCGGGCTATTGTTCATCTTTGTTGCTATGGTTATGCTCCGATTTCTTAGCAGAGAGGAACCGCTCGATCAACTCACGTTTTAAAGAGTTCAATTACATGTATGTCTTTTTTTGGCCATTCATGAGTCTCCTCTAGTTATGAAATGATTACTGGCTCAGGTGTATTGGTTTGTGCTTTTCTGAAGTGTCACAACTGTGTAGAACATTGTGGTTTGGAATTAAGCATTGATGGTTCTTTCTGAAATAATCTTGAAGTCGTAGTGGTCATCCTGGGCATTAGCAACCATAGGGGGTTTTTGTGATCTTTGCTAGTTTAGTTGGAGGGGTTTTGTTGGTCTTGGTTTGATGGTTGCCTTCACGTGTTCACATCAATATGTTATTCTCTGGATTTTATGGGTTAATGGTTGGAGGCATTCTGCGTCACTGTGTTTTGTTCACTTGAATGGGTTGTTTTCATCACTAAGGGTCACGAAATGAGTTTTCCCGTTCTTACTCGGCCCTGTATTCACCTCAATGATGTGGTTGTTTGATTGAAGAGAATGAGGGTTATACCCTACATGCATTAAATAACATTGCTAGTCCGAATGAGAGCCTCACCTTATGTTATGGCCCCCTTCCATGGATTGGTTACCTATCCATGAATGAGTCGTGGTTCTCTCTGTGTATGCACTATTGGCCTCAAATTTTTCACCGTTACAAGGAGTTGGCTTTGTTCTCCCTATGTTGGCTACAGAGCAAACCCTTAGCCTCCAGTCTGAAGTTTTATAGAGAAGACTTTTGGGTCTGTCAAGTTTACTATGGGTTATTGTGGATTGAATGTATTGTCGATTAATTTTAATGCAGACTCGCCCAATTGGTCATATGACAGTGGTGTTGGTTTGGCATTTAGTTACTGCCTCTGTTATAACAATGGTAAACCCTGCATTTTTATTTTCACAACTCAAACACATAGTCTCTCTTCTTATGTTTAATAACTTAGTATTTTTAATTGAGAGGGTCATTGCCCGATTTGAATTGATGCGTGGGTATGCATGGTTGCCATAACTTGTTAGGTCAATTGATGTTTACAACAATGGTGAATTGGTTGGTTGATACACAACCACTGGTATTTTGCACTAAGGATTATTTGGATGTTTAGCTGGCATTGGATACAAATGTTTGATGTTTCTCATGCATACTGCGTTGTGTGTGTGGTGTTTCTACACAATGAAGTAATGGTCATTGTAACTGTTAGTTTGTTTTGGGGCCTAATGATTATTGCAATCAGGATGACTATATGAACTACATCCACTGCATGCTTATGATTGTTTGATTTTATAACCTGAGTTGTACACAACATAGTTGATTACAATTTGGCTAAATCGAAGCCATATTATATTAGATTGATGGCTCAACACGATGGGTTGAGTTATTACTGTGACTGTGTGTTTGATTTTGTAAAATGGAGATGTTCATTGTGGTGTTTTGGTGGCTGCACACTGTGTATAAGGTGGACACATTGGGTTTCATACTCAGGGGTACCCACAGAGTTTTAAGCATGTTGTTTTGCAATCCAATCATTTGTTGAGACATGCATGTTGTTGATACCTTGTCGTGTCGGATGGGTGGCCCAGAGTTTTAGAATCACATGGAATTGGGTTTATACAGTGACAAAATTACACTTGCATGATTGAATTATTCTGTGTATAGCTTGTGTTAGAATGGTGGCTGTTGTCTATCTGTTAAATCGGGTTTTGCAATTTTATCTGGATTATTGGGTTGACTGCCCCTATATATGTTTAACAGATATCATTGAATTTAAATGACAAGCCCGATTGGAGTAATAGTGTGACTTCATTGTCAATGTTGGAAACATGCCTTTGAGTATATTTGTTGATTGAAGTAATGTATGGGCAGTGGTTGATTTTGATGGTTTACAGAGTGGGAATGGTTACTGTTCAAAAATTGTTATAAGATGCAAAGTATATAGATGAAAGGAACATAACCCCTTTATAGATTGTGTGGAATGCATACTTTCTTGTGATGGCACTATGTTGGATATTTGATTATGAACAATGAACTAGTGAAATGCACATAAATTGTTATTTGTTCACAATGATTGATGGTTGGTGCATCTCTTTTTGGAGAATGTTTTATGGATCACTTAATTAATTTCATGAACAGTAATTGTTTTTCTTCCCTTCCATTATTTCATTTTCTGCTAATTACATATCCCATCACCTTTCCATATTCATTTTTCACTTTCTATTCTGAGATTGATTACAATCAAGAGAATTTCGGTGTTAAAGAAGTTGAAAGTGGCAGTGTCTTGTGTGAATTACAAGTGATGTTTTATTGGTTTGCTTTATAGTTGATTGTTTTTGTCATTGAGCAGTAACCAAGTCCTTTCCCCCCCTCATTATATCATATTTTCACTCAATACAAACCCCTCACATATCCCATAACCTTTTTGTCACCCCCTTCTGATTGATTAACAGTAAAACAATTTGTATGGATTGGATTGCATGAGTCTGATGCATTGCTTGGCCAAATCTATTTCATATTTTTAAGAGTTGTCATGTATGGTTATTTAAAATACTATTTTCTAATAAATCATGCATGCATGAATGAGTTTTTTTAGTTGAGGTAGCCTTGGCCAGGGAAACAAAGGTAGAGGTAATTGGAACCGAGGCCCAAGAAGGCTCATGTTCTCCATACATTTTGATGTTGATTCACAAGAGCTTGGCCAATTGTTTCAGGCCAGATTTTTCAATTGGATTGGGCAGGGAGTAGTCCAAGCTAGGCTTGAAAGGCCTCGTTTCCAAGTCCCGCAAGCCCCTGGTATCCCTGTGCCCCCTCACGTTTCATTGCAACTTGAGGTTCTTAAAAATGATGGATGGAAAGAGATTGTCCACCCGACAGTCTCCCAACATTGTGGCTGGCCCAACTTGTCCTTGCCTACTCCTCTGATAACAACTAGATCATCCAAGCTGCCCCTGACCACTCACCAATGCAATCCTCCCATGCTAGAAAGAGATTGAAAACTGAGGCCCATCATTCCCTTGATAAAGGAAAAGCCATTGCTTCCCCTTTCTCACCCTCCAATGGCTCTAACAAATCCGTGTCTTCCCAGATGCATTTGAGGGATGATTGTTCCCACGTGATCAACGAGATTATGCCTAAAGGCTCTGCACAACCAAAGGAAAATTTAGGAAAATCAAGAGGTGACAACATCAATTAAGGAAGGGTTGCATCACAGACTGTGAAATATGGCTTTTGAGTTTTTATTTTTATCCATTGTTGATGATTGTTAACTTTAGGAAATTTTGGACAACATGTTTTATTTTGGATATATGAGTAATATTTTTGAAAATAATGTCAAATTTCATCAGCTAAATTTGCCAAAACTGAATATGTTGATGGGAGACACAAGGAGGTGTGTTTTACTTAACTAATGGTTATGTTATGATTGTTATGATTGCTATGAACTAAACGAAGTTACAAGGGTCCCACCTACTAGTTATTATTTATTTACAACCCTTATTATAATTATTACTCTTCCCCCTAACTAAATTTAGTTGAGTCTTTTAATTAACTTAACTAATGAGTTGGTTCAACTAATTCAACCAATTCCAATTTGTTTAAAAGCAAAGGGAAAGGGAGGAACAAGGGGAGGATAGAAGCAGAAGCATACTAAGGTTTTCTCTTTGAGTTTATATTGAGATAGTTCAGTTTTTATTCATTCATTTATTCATCACAAGCCTAATTCTCTTTTATGATAGCAAGGTCTTATTGTAGACAACGATATTCAGGGCTGAATCACATCATTCAAACACTTGTCTTTCATAGGTGTTGATCTATCTTTGATAGTCTATGTAGACTTGTCTATTTGTGAATTAGTTTTCATGACTGACAAAGGCTATTGTGCAGAGTCGAGTGGGAAGCAATTTTTTGCAAGTTGATCCATATTTTAGAGTTAAGTTTTGGTTTTCTGTCAGAGGTCCTTTTGCATGTTCCATTTGGGATGTCTAAGTTTGACTTTGGTCCAAAATTTATGCATGAGATTTTGTAAATAAAATGACTCTTTGGTGAATTTGAATGAAATAAATGATTGCTTTATGTCTCATCTGTCTAAATTATCATTCTTGGTGATTTTACTTCTATCTTTACAATTATTTCAACAACTGATATGTTCACAAAATTACATAAAAATGAAATTTCCAGCAAGCTATTTATTGAAAAAAGACTAGCCTAAGCACTTGTAATTAATACTTGTGAGTTAGGATGTTATTTTTGTTGGCTATAAACATAGGGGGATATTCCCGTCTACTTTTCTTTAGCCAAGTAAAGTCTGAAAATGATTGAGTAAAATCCTTTCATATCTTTTCCTCAACATTTATTTGGCGACCATACTGGGGAGATCTTTGATATCTCTCTGGTCAATTTTTATACTCTATTCTCATCGATACATCTTTCTTTTCTGATATTGATTCTTTGACTGTTTTTCTATTAATGATTGTTCCTATTGCGAGGAAGCCCAATCTTGAGCCCGATCTCCAAGACCAGACCAACATTGATTTGAACTTGTTTCATACTATTTTAGACACTACCAGGACCCTTGCTGAGCTAAACCGTTCTTGGGAAACAATTGAACGAGATATTAGTGCTCAAGAACAATTGGAGGCTAGACGTAGACAACCTAGAAATAAAAAATAACCCTTTGGTTCTTCAAGTTTTGGCCTTTCTTTCATGTCCTTAGATTCTCGTGTTTCTAGAAGAAGAGGCTTGTCACCCGAAATCAATCCTATTGCTTAAATAGGAAGAAGAAACGTTGTGTTATATTCCCAAAAAAGTGCTCTAAGGAGAAATTTATCTAATTCATCCAACTCATCTTTCTTTCCCTCATCTATCATCCACAAGATGGAATCTAGTGGTGGCTCTGGTGGCAATGGAAGTACTCCATCTTCCCAATCTTCATCGTCATCAGTGATTGGTAGCTTATACAACCACCATATCCCTGTCCAATCTACCAAAAACCCCACCAAAGTCATTAAAAAGTATGGGATTTTTCAGTTTGAAGAAGATGCCACAACCACATTGTGGCATGTGTCCTCTCCTCTTAACCTAGCACCTGCTACTTGCCCACTTATGAAGTTTAAAGAGAATTTTCCTAAGTTTTCAGAAAATAACATTGTTAGTACCAACGAACACCTGGTGACATTTTCTAATGCTTTTCATAATATAGGGGCCAACAAAAAAGATACTTGCATGCGCCTATTCGTCAATTCCTTAGAAGGAAAGGCTGCGACCGACTTCTTTGACCTTCCTCCTGAGATTTTGTCTACTTGGGAGGAGTTGATTTATTGGTTATGATCCACTTATGGGAAATCTAAAAGCCCTGGCGAGAAGTTAAGGGGATACAATAACGCCACTTATAAAGATGGTGAGACCATCAAGTATTTCAACTTGCATTTCACCAAGTTGTACAATCAAATCCCTTAACTTATCTGCCCCTAGAACCAAGCCGCTTTCATGCATTACTACAATGCATTGCCTTCTCCCTACCGTCATAGGATTGAGGAAAAAGCCATTGATAATCTCGGTTCTTCTCTGCATACTTTCTCAGAGTATGAAGAACAACTCGAAAGAACTGGTCTTCCCCAGGGGGAATCAGTTAGACAGACAGACATGTCCGCTCTCATAAAACTAGTACAAGATATGAAGAATCGTATGATAGAATTTGAGAGGAAGGGTATTGTCTCCCCTCTCACCGCTGGAGCTTCATCCTCTTCTGCACCCCCTTTTAGAAATCTGGTTGAAAACAATTTTCAGCCTAAAGCTATCCTACCTCAGAGTTGGTGTAACTTTTGGGAGGAACACCACGAAGAAACCACATGTGAGGTAAAGAAGAGTGCCAGAGATAATATCTTTGGTAAAATACCAGAATCTACTATCGTTGTCCTAGATTTTTCAGAGCCAGAAGATGTCACGGTCATCAATACTAGGAACAAAGCCTATGTTCCCAAAGGAAAATTTGACCCTCCTCTCAGTTATTCTAGCCTGATTTCATCCTCAACCACTGCTACGCTCCAGGTTCCTAAGGTCCCCGAGAGTCAAGGAATATTTCCTCCTCTCCCCTCTTCCAAATACAATATCTTGAATCAATTGGCCAACATCAAAGCAGATGCAACCCTCCTAGACATGGTTTCCATCCCTGAACAACATATGCATCTAAAACAATTCATGGAAGGAAAATATTCCGTTGTAGCCAACCTTTCCGAAGAGGATTCCTCTGTAAATAAAGTAGGTGTACATAACTTTAGTTACCCTATAAAAAACCCCCCTTTTTATATTTCTTTAAAGATCATGGATAAAATTACCCATTGTTGCCTCATTGATGGTGGTTCGGGTCCAAGTGTGATGTCGAAGATTATTATGGACAAAATAGGCTTGTCTTGTACAAATGAAAATGCCAGAAGCATGCTCTTTTACAATAGTCTACAACAAACAACCATAGAAGAGATTAAGGATGTAACCTTGGTTTTATGCGCTCATCTTGATATAAGGACAACCCTCAACATTCATGTGATTGATATGCCTGTAAGAAATTACTCAATTATCTTGGGGAGAGATTGGAAAGCCTTAACCAGTGGATACCTCTCTCTCGACGGGACACATTTATTTGTTCCTCAAAATGGAAAGAACATTATAGTCCTTAGAGAGGGAATAATTTCACCCTACATAGAGAGTGTTCCGCAATCTACCGTAAACTATATCGAAGAAGACCTAGGAGTGTATTCCATCTTTTGTGAAGAAGATAATATTCCTTTGGAAATAATTGATTTAGATGATGATATATGGCATATGCACTTTGATGGTTCATTCTCTAGTGAAGGAAATGGGGCTGGCATTATCTTGGTTTCTCCTGCAGGGAAAATTCATAATCTGTCTTACAGGTTAGAGTTTTCTTGTTCAGACAATGTCACTAAATTCAAAGCTTTATTATTAGGCATTGAGAATGCCCTTAATCTTGGTTGTGGTCACCTTTCAGTTTTTGGAAATTCTGAGCTTGTTGTGAACCTGATACGTAAGATATACTCTCCTAGAAACAAGTTGATGGAACGATACTCCCAAACTGTTTGAGCACTTGTCTCGAACCTTCTATCTTTCATCATCACTCATGTTAAGAAGGAATTGAATTCAATGGTTGAGCGATTAGCTGTCTTTGCAGCCTCTCCTAATCAACAACTTTTGATTCATAGGCCTGATTATGCTTTTCAATATCTACATCGTCCATATATTCCTGACAATGTAGGATCTTGGAAGGCCCTCCCTAACAATGAGAGCATTTGTGATATCATTCTAAATGAACCTCTTAATATCGAGGAGATTATATCCACAGAAAATAATAAGATCCTTGAGGGATTGACTCCTATTGAGAGTTCATTTTCTTTGAGTGTTGTAGAAATAAAGAAAAACAAAATAGAGAGGAGTTATGAAAGAAGGTGGTTGAAACCATCCCCCTGAACATTAGGACACCTGAACCTTAAAAAAATATTAAAATAAATGTCCAATGTTATGATAAAGAAGAGATGGGGTCCACTGGGTTACTCGGTGAATCTCAAAAGGTTTTTTCTTGGTCTTATGAGGATCTTCGTGGTTTTGATCCTGGTCTTGTTCAACATATTATGAAACTAGCTCGGAAAAAAAAATAACTTGTTAACTCTGCACTGGAAGCACCCTTTCAAAAGGAGTTGGGAAATTTCCTAAGGTCTAGGATTATTTTTTTAGTCCACCCTGAACACGTTCCAAATTGGGTACTTGCTTCAAAGACCACAAATCATACTAGAACCTGCTTTCATCTTTGCACCTTCAGCCAATCTATTATGATAAATCCTTCTCCCCCCCTCTATAAAAGACTGATTCTGCATCAGGTTGTAGAGTTACAGTTGAAGCCCTTTCTTGGCGAAATTTTGGGTTACAATAAAATCAAGCTAGAAGGGGAAAATGTTCACAAAACCACTTTTATTACAAATTGTGATACTATGTCTTACAACTGCCTACCTTCTGGCTTATTTGATGCAAGTACTGCCTTTAAGAGGTCTATGCACACGACTTTCGATGAATTGGTCAGTCTCCATGCTTATCTTGATTATTTAATCGTGTGCGTCAAAAGACTGATAATTACATCTGAATTTCAAGTGTTGGGTCCTTTCCAAATTACTTTTTTCTTGGACACTAACTCATACATTTTAAAGGAATTACAGAGAAAATTGTTTTCCTACAACACTAACAGTCCTTGCTTGAAGTATTGCGAGGGACCAACGTGAAAGGTTCTAATGCTGATTGTATTTTATGTATACTAGTAGCCTAGCTATGCTTTTAATTTTTGTGCTCCTTTTCTCTGCTTTACAATACTTTGATTTCTGCTTTCTAAGTTAAGGTTTTTCTTGCTGCTTTTTCATTTTTGTCTTTTATTTCTGCTGCTTTGATTTCTGCAATTTTACTTCTGTCATGATTTTGTTCCTTATTATCTTTTAGTTAATTTGGTCAAATAAGATGTTGGATCAATCCTGCCACAATGACACTCCTGCGAATCATTGTTAGTCAATAACGATCAAGCTTACACAACTGTTATGATGTCTCCTCTGAAGGACCCTTGAAATTGTTATATATTTCCACTTCTATGTTATAAAGAGATTGTTTATCTCTCGCTTCTTCTCTCCATTTCTTCGTTCATTGAGAAATAAAGGAGCAGATCCATCATTTTTTTGCCTTGAGATAAGAGCTGATTCTGGTTGGATGATTATGCATACAGGGACAAAACCCCTCATACTTAACATTTTTCATGAGTCAATCCCAAATTCCCGGTCATTTTTCCATTAAATCCGCTCACTTCCCCCTGTTGCATAATTATTCTGGTTACGTCTTCTAAAATTTCTTTTTTTTTGGTCCACGAAACCATGAGTTATGAGTTATAAATCTGTTGGAAACAAATTTTCCTACGGAGTTGCCAGTTTGTTGACGATTAAAATCGTCAACGAAGTTTAACCTGCCAAGTGTTGCTAAAGCCTATTATTATAAAATCTAAATAATACTAGTAGGTGGGACCCCCTTGAACTATTGAAGATCAGATCTATTCATATTTGATGTTGTGATGATGTGCGACACGACTTACATGGTTGATGAGATATTGATGTTTTTGGATATGGTTTGAGCTTATGAAATGTTGGTTCCTTATGTAACTAAAGATTATTCTATTCATTAATATCGTTGCTAACTATCCTTATCACACCTGCACAACAAACATGTTAGTGAAAATTCATAATAGGCAGTTTGGAGAAAGGCAAAATTACTATAACCAATGCAAAAGAAAAGGGATCTAACTCTGCAATTTAATTATACCACATACAAACAATTGGAAAGAAATAGGGAACAATGCAATAGTTGCAAAGGAGAAGAGTTTAAACTATCCTATATACTATATTGCATGCATGAAAGAATTAATGGTTATGGTTTAATCCTAGCTAGAAATTGAATGACCATGCGATTTAATTGAGTTGTGTGGTCGATATACATATAGCATATTTGGATGGATTGGATGTTGGTGGCGCATTTGACAAGGTAATGGACATTTATAGCTATGCGGTTTTGTTGAGTTACATAGTTGATATGCTCGTTGATTATTTTATGGCACGCGTTGATATGGATCACACTATTAGTTTTAATGGTTGATGGTTCCGATACATAGTCTAATTAATTGAGTTAATGGATTATTGGCTAGCTTGTACTAGTGACTTAATTGATTGTGGGTGGAGGCGACGTGCATTTACTGCACGTCACCTTTACTCCTTCTATTGGCCACCACCCTAGTTGGGATATTGTTCATCTTTGTTGTTGTGTTATGCTCCGATTTATTAGCAGAGAGGAACCGCTCGACCAACTCGTGTTTTAAAGAGTTCGATTACATGTATGTCTTTTTTTGGCCATTCATGAGTCTACTCTGGTTATGAAATGATTACTGGCTCGGGTGTGTTGGTTTGTGCTTTCCTGAAGTGTCACAACTGTGTAAAAATTTGTGGTTTGGAATTAAGCATCGATGGTTCTTTCTGCAATAATCTTGAAGTCGTAGTGGTCATCCTGGGCATTAGCAGCCATAGGGTTTTTTTGTGATCTTTGCTAGTTTAGTTGGAGGGGTTTTTTTGGTCTTGGTTTAATGTCTTCCCTCACACATTCGCATCAATATGTCAGTCTCTGGATTTTATGGGTTTAATGGTTGGAGGCATTCCGCGTCACTGTGTTTTGTTCACTTGAATTGGTTGTTTTCACCACTAAGGGTCACGAAATCAGTTTTCTTGTTCTTACTCAGCACTATCTTCACCTCAGTGTTATGGTTGTTTTCTCGAAGAGCATGAGGGTTATACCCTGCGTGCATTAAATAACATTTCTAGGCCGAATGAGAGCCTCACCTTTTGTTATGCCCCCCTGCCATGGATTGGTTACCTATCCACGAATGAGTCATGGTTCTCTCTGTGTATGCACCGTTGGCCTCAAAGTTTTCACCGTTACAAGGAGTTGGCTCTGTTCTCCCTATGTTGGCTACATAACAAACCCTTAGCCTCCAATCTAAAGTTTTATAGAGAATATTGTCGGGCCTGTCAAGTTTACTATGGGTTATTGTGGATTGAATGTATTGTCGATTAATTTGAATGTAGACTCGCCCAGTTGGTCATATGATAGTCGTGTTGGTTTGGAATTTAGTTACTACCTCTTTTATAACAATGGTAAACCCTGCATTTTTATTTTCACAACTCAAACACACAGTCCCTCTTCTTATGTTTAATAACTCAGTATTGTTAATTAAGAGGGTCGCTGCTTGATTCGAATTGATGCATGGGTATGTGTGGTTTCCACATCTTATTAGCTTAATTGATGTTTACGACAATGGTTAATTGGTTGGTTGATACAATGTCACTGGTATTTTGCACTAAGGATTATTTTGATGTTTAGCTGGCATTGGCTACAAATGCTTGATGTTGATCACGCATACCGCGTTGTGTGTGTGGTGTTTCTACACAATGAAGTAATGGTGATTGTAACTGTTAGTTTCTTTTGGGGCCTGATGGTTATTGCAATCAGGATGAATGTATGAACTACATCCACTGTATGCTTATGATTGCCTGATTGTATAACCTGATTTGTACACAACATAGTTGATTACTGTTTAGCTAAATCGAATCCATATTATATTAGATTGATGGCTCAACACGATGGGTTGAGTTGTTACTATGACTGTGTGTTTGTTTTTGTAAAATGGAGATCTGCATCGTGGTGTTTTGGTGGCTATGCACTGTGTATAAGGTGGATAACTTGAGTTTCATACTCAGGGATACCCACAGAGTTTTAAGCATGTTTTGTTGCAATCCGATCATTTGTTGAGACATACATGTTGTTGATACCTCATCATGTCGGATGGGTGGACCAACTTGTTAGAATCACATGGAATTGGTTTTATACAGTGACAGAATTACACTTGCATGATTGAATTATTTTGTGCATAGCTTGTGTTGGAATGGTGGCTGTTGTTTGTCTGTTAAATTGGGTTTTGCAATTTTATCTAGATTATTGGATTGACTGCCCCTATATATGTTTAACGAATATCATTGCATTTAAATGACATGCCCAATTGTAGTAATAGTGTGACTTCATTGTTAATGTTGGAAACATGACTTTGAGTATATTTGTTGATTGAAGTAATGTATGGGCAATGGTTGATTTTGATGGTTTACAGAGTGGGAATGGTTACTGTTCAAAAATTGTTATAAGATGCAAAGTATATATATGAAAGGAACAAAACCCCTTTATAGATTGTGTGGAATGCATACTATCTTGTGATGGCACTGTGTTGGATATTTGATTATGAACAATGAACTAGTTAAATGCACAAAAAATATTATTTGGTCACAATGATTGATGGTTGGTGCATCTCTTTTCAGAGAATGCTTTATGGATCACTTAATTAATTTCATGAATAGTAATCATTTTTCTTCTCTTTCATTATTTCATTTTCCGCTAATTACAAATCCCATCACCTTCCCATATTCATTTTTCACTCCCTGTTCTGAGATTGATTACAGTCAAGATAATTTCGGTGTTAAAGCAGTTGAAAGTGGCAGTGTCTTGTGTGAATTAAAAGTGATGTTTTATTGGTTTTCTTTACATTTGATTGTTGTTGTCATTGAGCAGTAACCAAGTCCTTTTTCCCCCTCATTATATCATATTTTCGCTTAATACAAACCCCTCACATATCCCATAACCCGTTTTTCACCCCCTTCTCATTGATTAACATTAAAACAATTTGTATGGATTGGATTGCATGAGTATGATGCATCACTGAGCCAAATCTATTTCATATTTTTAAGAGTTGTCATGTATGGTTATTTAAAAGACTATTTGCCAATAAATCATGCATGCAAGAATGAGTTTTTTCAGTTGAGGTAGCCATGGTCGGGGAAACAGAGGTAGAGGTAATTGGAACCGAGGCCCAAGAAGGCCTAGGTTCTCCATACATTTTGATGTTGATTCACAAGAGCTTGGCCAATTTTTCTAGGCCGGATTTTTCAATTGGATTGGGCAGGGAGTAATCCAAGCTAGGCCTGAAAGGCATCCTTTCCAAGTCCTGCAAGCCCCTGGAATCCCTGTTCCCCCTCACATTTCATTGCAACCCGAGGTTCTTGAAAATGATGGATGGAAAGAGATTGTCCACCCAACAGTCCCCCAACATCATGGATGGCCCAACTTGTCCTTGCCTTCTCCTCCACCTAACAACTGTTGAGATAATGTAACTACAAAGAGTATTCTTATTATTATTGATATTTTATTCATAGGATCAATCCCCATTGTGGATTGATCATGTCGAATATTGTAATAGGACCAAATCCCCTTTTGCGGATTCGTCAAAAGACAATTGTAATAGGCAAAATAAGAAGTTGGCCCCAACAGTTAATTAAGAGACCCAGAAATATAATAAAGGTGGGTTTACCCACCCAGATTGAGAAGTCGGTCGTGCCAGTGAAGAGACACTTCACACGTGCCAGAACTTGTATAAATAAAGGAGGCTAGCACATCATTTGATCACAACTCACTTGTTCAGTTTGAGAGACAAGTTCTGATCTGCTACCGGCAAAGGAGAGAGAGAGTGGTGCATATCTTGGAGAGGAATTTCTATTTTAGAATAGAGATCTCTTGGCATTGTATTGGCTATCTATATTAAGGAAGTTTTGCTGGGTTTTCTTCCCCTATAGGGTTTCCCAAGATAAATGTTGTGTCTCTTGTGAATGTGTATTTCTCAGTGATCTTGTTCTTATGTTGCTATTATCTATTGAAATGCAAAGAACTATAATAATTGCATAAAAATTAACATGGTTTTAGAGCCAAGCTGAAGGAATCATATTTCGTAAGAGGAAAACCGTCACTGTTGCAGTACCTACAAATTAGGGTTTTTCAAAAGTGAATATTTTCAGCCCTAAAACTATCTAGAAAGTTGCGCCCTCCCTTAAGGATCAATTTGGCATCATCAGCGCACCTTTTCAATGGCTGGATCTCCCAGAAAGTGAAACCCTAGTTTCACAAAGTACCAGAAAACTAGAAAATCAGAGTACCAGAAGTACCAGAGTACCAGAAATACCAGAAAACTAGAAGCACCAGTCCAGAAATCCGCAGATCAAGTTTGAGGGGGTAAAAGTTGGATTTTCAGAAATCTGACTGCACCATCTAACTCGCCTCAACTCAGCGCATCTATCCCCTGGATCAGAATTTCAAAATTCAAAGTTTGAAAAATTAGGGTTTTCTCATAAAACCCTAAAGTTGCAGTCTTAGAACCAGTTGCAGTTGCAGTACCAGTTGCAGTAGCAACCGTACTACTAGTGGAAATCACCCTTGAAGTGTTCTTAAGAGTTGGTAATGATTACCGTTGCTACCAGATGGAGACACCACCTGCAAATGTCATCAGAGGTATGTACTCACATATGTTTAATGGTTAAACCCTAAAGAGTATTTGCAGGAGAAGGGATCTCTTGCCATAGATCCAGAAGGTTCTCAAGAACCAACATATTCAAAGGAATGATGCAACCCAGGTGTGATTATTCTGATATACATCTGTTTGTCATGAAATTATCTTAATCAGTGTTGCATGTTGAAGCTATGATCAAATTATTACAAGGATTGAAAGTTGATTATAGAGCTTATCCTCTAACCTAACCTTTTGTCAAGATAGCGTATTGTCTTAGTACAGAAGACAGGTTGAAGAAATCACTCGTCACTTGAGTGAAGGAGACCTAGAAGAAATGAACGCACTCATTCTTGAGGACAAGGCTCCAGGTTTGATTAATCAAGATTCAAAGGTACACATGACAAGTTGATGACTATAGTTGAGACAACAATCCTTGTAAAGTATTATACCTGATAGCATGTAAGCATATAGAGTATATACTTTGCCTGAT
>SNQJ01S0036064.1:0-18744 GCA_010110895.2 Picea sitchensis | reverse complement strand
AAAGATGGGGTATCCTACAAATGGCTCTTCAAAATAAAACATGCTGCTAATGGAAGTATTGAGAAGTATAAAGCAAGATTTGTTGCTCGTGGCTTTTCCCAGAAGGAAGGCATTGACTATGAAGAGACATTCACTCCTGTAGCCAGATACACTTCGATCAGGACTGTTGAAGCCACCTTTTTCAACTAGTTTAATTGTGTTTTTTAAAGTCAATTGTTGGTTTTTAAGTTCTTTTACGCTTCGTGACATTTACCTACTGAAAATCTCAGTAGTCTCGACATGCGAAATAGCGAAGGATTTTATGTTTCATAAGTTACCACTTTTTATCGTTAAACGAAAGTTTTTACTTTTTGTACCTCGGAATATCGCTCTTCGGGAGTTACAAGTCACAAGATTTATAAGCCCTGATGTGCGAGGTCGCAAAAAGTTTTGAAAAGCTTACCTCAGCTGAAAGCCGAGAGTAAAATTCTTTGAACCCCAGTCAAGTGCCATCATGGATTTCGTGTCTTGACGTTCACTCTCTCCTAAAACATTACCATCATAACTCTGAAGACGAATTCACGAGACTTTTACATAAGTAACCCAGGTTAGTGTTAGGGGTGATTAGTTTTGACCATGGTTAAAGTCTCTCGGGATTTCGCGACTCGACATATGTTCCTCCCGGAAACTATACCTTTGAAACCCCGAGTGGTGAAGTCACGATATTGCTCAAACATAATTAATTAAAACACCTAATCCGGTTTACCTTATGGTTTAAATAAATCACATCATAGTGATCTCGGGATTTTGCGACTCGGCTCGCGCTCCTCCCAGAAACTATACCCTCGAAACCCCGAGCCGCGAAGTCGCGATATAAATTAAAACATGATTAATTAAACACTTAATCCTGGTTACGTCCTTGCTTAACTAAATCTAACCATCGCGATCTTGGGTTTTAGAGGCTCGAAAGGTTAGAGTGAAAACTCCCGATACAGCAAACGCCGAAAGGTTGATTAAAAATTTAAGTAAGATTAATCAAAAAAGATAAGCCAACTTAATCAGTGTTCAATACAAATAATAATATGCACAGTCTAAGAGGTAATTTTAAATTTTCCTTGTGCCAACTTGTGTCACGAACCGTCAAAATTTATGGCATTAATTGGAAATGAGGCGAAACTACAAGTAAGGATAGGGTCTTTATTGCTAAATCTGTCTCTAAATATGATTTGACTGTTTTGTTCATAAGGACACCAAGATTTTAAATGATCGAAGATATAGATCCTTTTCCTTTTTGTTCTATTCATAAATCTCATTTCTATCCTGCACAGATAAGTTTTTCTCAGCAAACTGATCTCTGTATGTATACGCATTTTTATTACAGGAGAGCTAAGTCACAATCCTATGTCATGGCCCCGTGAAAAGTGTCCAAGACAAGTGCTGAGATTTCGGGACAAGGCTCTGATAATGTTTCAGATACTTCACCTCGAAGCGTTGATTCCATACGAACCTGGTCATACATCTTAGAGATTATGCAATCAGATTTGGTGAACTGTTTGGACGATTCCAATGAAAACGAGAAAGATGACTTGACTACCAAATACAAGATCGTCGTCCAGGCAGAGATGCACAAAGTAGTGGCCAGGACACGTCTTCTGCCTTACTATGACATGATCCGATGGGTGCTAGATCATGTAGATATCCCTACCAGAACCATCATCAGCGAGCAGAAGGTCACTATTGGGACCTTTAGACCAGAAAACTTACAGGCGATGTACAAGTTACCACCCATGTCGAACTTCACATACAATGCAGAGTTTCTAGAGGATTTTAAATAGAAGGAATGCAAGAAATACGGGAAAAGCTTATCTGATTTGATCAAGGATTGGGTCTCACACCCAACGAAGTTCAGGGAAAATGGAAACAGAGTTTATTCCATATCTTCTTTGGAACCACAATTCAAATACATAGCGATGATGACCTATAGATTGTACGAGAGGGAAGACACCACGCATTTTTTCCTCCCATGGGTGCCTATGATGCATACAGTAGAAGAAGGTTGTTCTTTCGACTAGGCCAAACTGTTGTCAGATAGTCTGACCAGTCGGATTACAGAATATCGGACGCAGAGGGAAAGCAGGAGAGTCGCCTCATTTTTTATGTCTACATAGATCATGGACACCATGTGTTCCATGACACCTTTTCCCTTAATGAGTTGGAGCTGGGATCCATCGGAGACTGAGCCTATCCATGTCTATCATTCTAAGCTTTGCGAGGATACGGCCTCAGATTTTATATATGAAATCTTTAATTGGGTAATGGTACCGATGCATGTCGCCATCTTTGGTAATCCACCGCCCCGGATCTCAGATAGCATTGTGACCAATTTGAGCAGGGTGGCTGACTGGTACGTGGAGGAAGAGTTTTCATACATCAGGGTTTTCAGTGCTTCTGTCCATCCACATTCTCTACCATTATTTATACCAGATAGGTTGGCCTGTTGTGAGATCGCCATGCAAACCGTGATTGGTGTCATAAGTAAAGAGCTGAAGGGGTTTTCAAAGAAGGTATGGCCACCTTTCCCCATTCATTTAAACACCTATTCTTTATTAGATTTTGGGCATGCAAAGGCCGAGGAAACAACCTTAGAAGATATAAAATTAGTTCATATTGAATTCAAGAAACATGACCCACATAGGGTCGTGATTAATCACTTGGCTAGTTGTGGTCTTAAAAGGTTTGAGCACGAGAATTCACCTCATTATGATATTTTTGTAGGCGCGAGATCGTATGTCGAGGTTTTGGCTCAGATACAAGCCCTGTCACCCGAAGAGAGGGCCGATGTTTTCAAATTCCAAGAACATAGGTGGAGCTTCCTTCCCCCAGTATTATGGGGTGAGAATCCAATGACCATAGAGGTGCAGCAAACAAAAGTCGAAGGCTCCAAAGATTCAACACCTGGCCAAGAAGAACAACAGGATAAAGAAGAGAAAACTAGGGGCCCGAAACAGGAAGCCGAGGCTTCCGATCCTCCAAGTGATCCAACTTCAGTCGTTNGTAATCCCATTGTTTCTGTTACTCCCCTGCAGTCTACAAAGGGAATACCAGACACAGGTTGGATTTTTGGTGAAGAATTAACACCCATATCAGTGGAAGAGATACCTCCGAATGAATTCTTCTTCGATAAGAAGAGAAAAGCTGTCGTGAGACAAGAACTCTACCAAGAGGCAGGTATTGTATCTAAGAAATTTAAAATTATAACTGATGGAAGAACCATGAAGAAAGAAGAGTTTGCAATGCAAATAGCAGGAACATTGGTTGCTTTTTCTACGACAAACCAATATTCAGTCGGGACCCTAAAATATCAGCTGAAGTGAAAAAATTGTTTAATCAATACATTATAGGCTAAACTAGCTACAATAGAGGCTGCCACCAAAGATCAGGCAAATGCAACTTTGGAGTAAGCTAGAATAGCTGATCAAAATGAAATCGAGCGGCTCAAAGCTGATCTCGAACAGACACAGTTGATGGTTCAGACAAGTCAGATACAGATAGTCCAACAAGGAGAGTTGATAGAGCAGCTTCGGGCCAAATTAGAGTTAGCCGAAAGCCAGGTAATCGATATCGGGATATTTCAATCCCAAGCAATAGAAATCAGAAAAGGTTATCGACGACGCAACAAAGTTTGCTTGTTAAAGTAGAAACGATTCAAAGTAGCTGCCAACTCATTGATCAGATATTGGAGAACCTCTCTCTCAGAGAAAGGGAAGTTGGAGCGGCTCGGGTTGCATTCCAGGAGGCTATTATAGCCATGACAAGAAAATAAATAAGCAATAGTTCTAGTTTTCCTATCTCAGAGTAGACCAGGGGCAATATCTTGTTGAAAGAATGGGAGAGAAATATATATGAAGGTAGACAACAAGCTAAGGAGATAAGAAAATGTTGTGAAGAAACTTTCAGTTTGTTAAATGGGATGTGGTTGGGTTCTGATGTTGAAAGTAGCATTGAGATACTGGGTCAGATCAATACAGCCAAATATCTGCTAAATATCAAGGAAAATGAAGAAAGAGAATTAGCTGAAATATCACAAATAACCCAGACAGACATAGTTCAAATAGATAAATGGCTAATTAAACCAAGTATATTATTATGTTCTTTCAGCGCCAAAGACCAGCAGGTGGAAGGAAAGTTGCCACGATTGGTGAAAGATTGTTATATTTTTTAGGCCAATAACCAAGCAAAACCTTCTAAGCTGATATCACAGTTGGTGGAGAAGTGCGTTATTTTCACGGATCATGCGAAGAGGCAGGTTTCTGGTACCAAATGAGGACAGAGATAAAGAAATGAAACGTTTTAACTCTTTTGATTGTAACCGAAAACCTCTAGAAAGATTGAGATTCCAACATACAAAAATCTGTATAAATATACATTTTGTAGAAAGAAATAAGGCTGGACCTTTTTGGTCGATTGTAATAGAGGCTATCTTCTTTTTTGAGAATTAATACAAAGCAATCCGGAGAATCCTGATTCCGTCAAGACTGTGTTATGAGTTTGTTCTCTTTGTTATTCATATTCAATTTATTTCGCTTATATACATCTGATGAATGTTGCACTGCAATTTAGTAAAACTTCTACTGTGGTGGTTAAATTTTATTCATCTATATCGTTTACAATTTTTCCTCTGTATCGACTAACAGAAGATACAAGACCTGTGAACATTTAAGTTGTCATATTTTATGCTTCGTCAGATTCCTTCTTAGTCTATTTTCTTCCTCTGTTTAAGGAGTGATATTCTCCCTTGATAGGAGCCTTGCTTTATAAACAACTAAATGTTTTTCTCATATTTCAAACACTATTTATTTCAAATATAACGCAGTTACAGAAAAAGGCCTTTGGTTTTCATTTTGTCCTTAACATTAATTTCAAAGTTCTCTTTATAAGATCAAATTGATACAGCATAAAAACTTTCAAATTTCTTTTAAAAATTTTTGTTCCTCTATGACTGTCCCCGTTGTAAGACAACCTAATATTGAACCTGGTTTATCGGACCAAACCCATATCGCTTTAAATCTCTTTGATACTATACTTAAAACAACCACCACCCAGGTAGAACTTGAACGTTCATGGGCTACAATTGAACGGGATATAAACATCCAGGAACAGTTGGAAGCTAGACAACGACAACCTAGAAATCAACCCTAGCTTCCTTTCCCAAAGTTATACTCTCCTCCCTTTTTACACCTTACTAACTTTCAGATACCTAGACACTGTACTTTTTAAAGCCTTAAGTACAGACTCTGGAACAACATCTTTTTGGCGTTGTTGCCGGGGAACGAAGTTACGAAACCTTTTCCCTGGGAAGAACGACATATATTTTCAAGTTTCACCCTTTGATAGTGAACAAAGAGTGGGTACTTTCTAAAGGATTTTCCTATATTTCACTTGGTGACTCTTCGTATAAGTAAGCTGGCATCCGATCGAAGGAATACCAGACAAAACCCAAAGAGCAAGCAGAGCACGCCTGTTTCAGATCCCGAAAAAATACTGAAAGCTAGAGGTTCTCTTAAGCCGACTACTGCAGTCTATCAACTTAAGCACCCGCAGCCCAAGAACAAGAGTTCTTTTGAACCTTCAACTTCACATAGTACCCCTCCCGAGACCACTAATTCATTTTTAGTTAGTTCTGTAGTTAAAAGTGAAATCCTTCCGAAAACCTCTGTCGGACACAAAGGCAAAAACTCTGCAGTAAATTTATCTGCAGTTGATATCCCACCGACTCTTCGTTTAGACTTCCCAACCTCACCAAGTCTCAAAGAGTATACTATATATTCAAATCTCACACCTGCGGGATCCCCTGATTACGTCTCCTGCAAATCCGAGGAGCCAAGTCCTCACATCTCTGTTCACCTGTCTTCACTTTTCTCATCCCTCAAAGAAGCTAGAAATCCGCTTTCAGTCTTTCATAACCCTTTATATAACACACCCTTTCCTTGTCAGGTAGTACCAATGGCGGTCGTCAGAGGAGGAGCGGGGTGCCAAGTGCCCCCCTCACCCCCCAGATTTTTTACTAAAGTGCCTGCGAGATATGCACCTTTAGTTCTACCCGTACCTCTTCATGACCTTCCTGAAAATTATATAAAAAATTTACCAAAATATACAGGGGAAGGGGACTTAACTGCGATCGAACATATAAATTTCTTCAATCAGTTCGCTAATATTCTATGTCTGGAACACGAAGACGTTTATTCAAGATTGTTTGTTCAAACTTTTGAAGGACATGTACGAACCTGGTTTTGAAGTCTACCCACAGGGTCTATCCTTTCTTACGATGCCTTAGAATATGCCTTTCTTAGACAATGGGGTGAGAGAAAAGACCACTTATATTATCTGATCGAGTTCAGATCTTTAAAGTAAAGGAATTCAGAAACAGTTACGAAATTTATCCAAAGATTTAACAAACTGTATAATAAGATCCCAGCCGAATTTAAACCCTCCCAACATGCAACCAAAGTAACCTTCGTAGGAGCTTTCGAACCCGACTTCTCCCTTCTCTTAAGAGAAAGGCAGGGGGCTACCTTAATCCGAATGCAGGATGATGCTGTGGAAATCAAATCTAACATGACAGCCTCTGGTAAGTTGAAAGCCAGGGTAGAAATGGGAAACAAAGAAACTAGACATTTTAGAGGACAAGCGGGACCCTCAGGGTCTAATAGATCCACAGATGACAAAATGGATGATATGGCTAGGATAATTAAAGAGTTGTCAAATAAGATTTCCAGAATGGAGCTAGATCAATCCAAGAGTGATCCTTTCATTAAAAGAGAATTAACAAGAAACCCCAACCCTCAAAATCAACAAAGGAAGATTAAAAATGAAGATCAAAAAATTCAAACCCCTTTAAAAAATGAAAATTTTATAGGAGGAAATGACCTGGAAGATTTCAAGGGACTTGAAGAAGATGTGACAAATTTGGGCGATGACTGCATTCAACCCTATGTAACTAAAGAAGATTATGAGAGGTCGTTGACCACACCTCAACCATCAAATGAAAATGATGATATGAACAACAATGATTTCACTGTATGTCAAGAAACATCTAATTCCATGACAGCTGGGGTCCAACCGAGGTATAACTTGAGGTCTAAAAACAAACCTACGTTGATTTCTCAACCGAAGAAAATTCTCCCTAGAGGTGAAATATATGTGCCTTCCCCGAAAGAGACTGAAACATCCAACAACAAAATAAAAGAGGTAGATTTGTCGGACCTCAAAACGAAGGAGGTTGAGACCCAAACAAGGGGATTCAAGACAATTGAGACACCGACACTGGTAAGTAAACTCATGAGTAATAAATCTGCCCAGACAAATAAGTTGGAGAAGAAAGAGCTCGAGGTTTCAACCAGAGAAACAGACAAAGTTAGCGGTGGTTTTAGTTTTTAAAATGAGATAAATAGGATAAAAATACCGATCCCGCTGGTTGAATTAGCTAAGAATCCTGCATATCGAAAGTAGATAACCAAAGTGATAGGTTGTTCAGATCAAGAAAGTCAATCAGACGTAATAAATTTGGAAGATGATAAGCCCAATATCACTTTTGGTCCACATTTCGAGGGTGCCAGAGACACCGTTGCTCCTTTCATATCACCCTAAATGTGCATGATCGACTGCTACATAACTGCATGCTAGATTCTGGAGCTTCACATAATGTGATGCCCAAAGCAATTATGGATAGACTAGGCCTCCAGATCACCCGACCTTATGGAGATCTCTACTCTTTCGATTCGAGAAGAGTTAAGTGCATGGGTATGATAAAAGATTTAGTAGTCACCCTTGCACAGGTCCCAGTCAAAAGTGTCCCGATGGACGTAGTTATTGCTGATATCCCCCCAAAGTATGGATTACTACTATCAAGGTCATGGGGAGCCAAACTTGGGGGGTCCCTCCAACTGGACATGACTTACGCCACAATTCCTGTATTTGGTGGGAAACTTACTCAGTTATACAGAGAAATGAGGTTAGCCTATACAGTGAGCGATCCTCAAAATCCTAACAATTTTCCTGTTTACATTGCTGACAAGATCTAGGAAATTGTATTTTGTCTTTTGATGATGGTATAGACAGTTTCACATAAGAGAATTACATAGATGAGAAAGAATCTGAAAATATGCATAGCATAGGAATCTGGAAAATGTTTTTTGACGGTGCTATGTCATGTGAAGGAGCAGGTGCAGGAGTACTTTTTGTGGCACCTGAAAATAAATTTGTTGTCCCTTTTTCTTACAGGATTCAATGGGATATAGACTACACTAACAATGTATGTGAATATGAAGCCTTAGTATTAGGATTGGAAGCTGCCAAGAAGATGACCATAAAGAACCTAGAAGTATATGGAGACGCTGAGTTGATAGTCAAACAGATGAATTGACAATACCAGGCCAAACACCTGAGATTGAGAGTGTATAGAAATTGTGTCTGGGATCTAATGGAAAAAAATTTCTCGTCTGTAAATATCCACTTCATCCCGCACACCAAAAATTTGTAGGACGATTCGTTAGCCAAGGTAGCCTCGACGTTTACTCCCCCCATAACTTTTAAATTAAAATACCATATAGAGGTAAGGCACAGACCATCCATCCCGAACAACATACAACACTGGCAGGTTTTCGAGGATGACGAACAGATCATGAAGTTCCTAGAAGTAGTGGGTGACTTTTATGAAACTCACATCGATCAAGAGAATCAAAATGATCACACATGGATCATGCAAGAAGGAGAAGACCCTCAGGAGTTCCGAGAAATTTTTTCCAACCATCACATGTTAGTTTTAAAAAGTAATTAGATTCCAAAAGGACTAATCCCCCTGGAAAGACTTTTCGTTCAAAATGACATGCCTTTAAAATCCACTCTCCAACCCCAACCAGAAGAGGTTGAATATTGCGACATAGGGACAAAAGAGGAACCTAGGATGGTGAAAATATCAAAGTACCTTCCTCATGAAGTGAAAAATAAGTATAAATATTTTCTTGCACGATATAAAGATGCTTTCGCTTGGTCTTACGAAGAGCTTAGGACCTATGACACTACTGTGATCAAACACAAGATACCTCTGAAGCCTGGTGTCAAACCCTTTAGGCAAAAGCTTAGAGAAATCAACCCTATCTTATTACCCGTAGTCGAAAGAGAAGTTAAGAAGCTTTTAGACGCAAAAATAATAGTACCACTGAGATACTTCGATTGGGTGGAAAACCTGGTTCCAGTTAGAAAAAAGAGTGGGGAGATTAGATTGTGTGTTGATTTCAGAAATTTAAATAAATATTCCCTCAAAGACAAATATCCTTTACCTAAAATGGATCACATCTTAGAAAAGGTAGTCGGAGAAAATAGGATGTCTATGATCGACGGTTTCTCTAGGTACAATCAAATTGTTGTAAATGAACAAGATAAAGAAAAAACAGCCTTCACTATACCCTGGGATACATTCATGTATGATAAAATGCCTTTCGTTCTAATGAATGCAGGTGTCGCCTTACAGTGTGCTATGGATATTGCTTTCGTCGGCGAAAGAGACAAGTTTGTAGTTATCTATCTTGATGATCTAACCTTTTTTTCTAAGTCTGACGAAGATCATTTAATACATCTCAAACAGACTTTCGAAAAATGCCACAGGTTCGGTCTGTCTTTAAACCCCAAAAAGTCTCACTTCGCCATGCGAGAAGGTAAACTCCTGGGCCATATTATGTCCCGAGACGGAATTAAAATTGATCCCAGCAGGTTTCAAGCTATAGACACAATAAATATTCCTATAAATGTAAACGAAATTCAGTCATTCTTAGGAAAGATAAAAATTTTGAGAAGGTTTATCCCAAACTTTGCTGAAATTGTGAAATTAATCACAGGTATGTTAAATAAAAACAGTGAGGTAAAATGGACAGCAGAGGCCAAAGAATCATTTGCACGTATCAAGAGGGTTATAAGCGAGGCACTTGTACTGGCAAGCCCCGACTATCTAAAGGATTTTCTCATTTTATCATTCGCTTTCGAGCATACCATTGCCACGGTGCTCCTCCAAAAAAATGAGGAAGGTTTCGAACAACCGATAGCCTTTTTCAGCAAAAGTCTCAGAGATGCGGAACTAAAATATGATATAATGGAAAAACACGTATATGCTATGGTAAAGGAATTAAAGGCTTTTAGAACTTATGTATTGCATTCCAAGATAATCACGTATGTACCTACTAGCTCTGTAAAAGACATTTTAGTGCAACCTGACAGTGACGACAAAAGGGGACAGTGGCTTGCAAAAATTCAAGAATTTGATCTGGAAATAAAGCCGATGAAACTAGTAAAAGGTCAAGGTTTGGATAAACTCTTAGTTGAATCTAATTTCAGAGCCCTCGGCATAAATAACATATAGGGATGTGGAGAATATGAAGATTTGAGCGAGCTCTACGAGAAAACAAGTGAAATCAGAATCGAAGAGAAGTTTACCTCCTCTAACTGGTACAAAAATATAGTATCCTACCTACTGACTTTGAAGTGTCCAAGTGATTTATCTCCATCCAAAGCCAGAACGCTAAAACTACATGTGGTCAAATACTGTATATCTGAGGGTAAATTGTTTTAGAAGGACCCACTTGGCTTCTTGTTGGTTTTTTTGGTTGAATATGAAATAGAGGAGGTCATAAGCGAATTCCATGAAGGAGTGTGTGGGGGACATCACGCTTGGAGAGCGATAGCTTATAAAATCCTAAGGGCAGGGTATTATTGGCCTAAAATTTTCTCGGATGTAAATGCCAAAGTCAGGGCTTGTGACCCTTGCCAACTATTTGCAGGCAAGCATAAACTCCCAACACTACCTTTAGTTCCAGTCAAAATAGAGGCTCCTTTTCAGCAGTGGGGACTGGATTTTATAGGCGAAATTAATCCCCATTCCAGCGCTCAACACAAATGGATCCTAACCGCCACAGATTGCTTTACTAAATGGGTAGAGGCTATTCCAACCAGGAGGGCTACAGATTTGGTGGTAATAGATTTCCTAGAAGAAAACATTTTATCTAGATTCAACTGCCCCCAAAAGATAGTAACAGATAATGCCCAGGCTTTTAAATCTATGGCTATGATCAGTTTTTGCCAAAAATACAATATTGTACTCGGCCATTCTACGACATATTATCCCCAAGGAAATGGACTGGTTGAGTCTTCGAACAAGAGTCTGATCAACACAATTAATAAAGTGTTGAACGAGAACAAGAGATCCTGGCATGTACATTTAAAATACGCACTATGGGCGAATTGGATTGGCACGAAAAAATCAATCGACATTTCTCCTTTCCAGATGGTATACGAGACTGATGTGGTATTACCCATAAACTTGGCACTTCTTATTCAAACTATGGCAAGATGAGAAAGAAGAACCAAACCATGTCACAAGGAGAATAAACCAACTGATCGAAGTACAACAACATAGGGTCGAAGTGGACAAAAGATTGCAAAAATATCAAGACGACATGAAAATGTTATTTGACCGTAAGACAAAAGACAAAGAGTTTCTTCTGAGTGATTTGGTCTTAAGATGGGATGCTAGGAAGGAAGATTCGGTGAAACACGGTAAATTCAATCATATTTGGTATGGACCATTTAGAATCGCAGCATCTGAAAGGAAAAAATTCATTTTTATTAGAAAATCTGGATGGTAAAATTTTCAACGCCCTTGTCAATGGGTGTTATCTAAAACACTACATGAAATAATTGGTTCCCAAAGGATTTCCATTGTATATACTGGTTTGTATTTTCTTTCTATTTCACGATTCCCTTGAGGTAAGTTTTCATTTTTAATTAATTAGGTCAGTATAAATAGAGATACGCAATTTTCAAATACATTCAACTCTTTTAAGGGACACTCTTTGTGTTTACAGGATTTCGGCTTGCAACCTAAACGAGCAAAAGGAGAAAACAAAAAGTCATATATCAGAGGCTGAATTCACTGAAAACAGGTGATAGAAAAGGTTTTCGGTTGTTTCAAAATGGTAAGGTAAAGGTATGAACTCCCGAGAATTCTGTTCTTTAAGAAAGAAAAGATTCCTAAGTGTCATAAAGGTCCCATCAATCTAATGTTTTTGCTTAGTTGTTATTAAAAAGAAAAGTTACTTGCTCTAGGTCCTAAGAAGTTAACTTAAAATAAAGATAGGTGATAGTTAAGTAAAGCATCTCTAGCAAAGGGTTTTCGAAAAACGGTTTTAATTTTCGACCCCTGCTCCTCAGTGTGCAAAAATCTGTCCGACACCTTTCTTCTGGTCTTCACTTTTACCTTCTTAAAAAGCCAAGTACCTTTCCAGATTTATATACATAGGGGGAAGAGATTATGTTTTAACTTTGAAAGTTGTAAAGTGTATTTTGGAAAGGAATCTGGTCTTCATAACTCCTCAGTCTCTTACTAAGCAAGTTATGCGTAGGTGGATCCTGACTATTTTAGGTTTTTCAATAGTTTCAAAGGATTAAGGCTTGCTCTAAGGAAAACCCTTAGAAATGATTTTCCCCCTTTTTCCTGCAAGTTAATGTGTGGTGAAGGTTAAGGGAAGGTTGGTACCAAGAAATCAAAGTAAGTTAACATACCTCCATTGCAAAATATTATACAAATATCACCCCTCATGCAAATTGATTGCCCCTACTTCGTGTTCTAAAAAGAAAATTGTAAGACAGATGGTGAAAATAAAGTCATATCTAGTCGTACATCTAGTCTGAAGAGACAATGAAAGGAAATTCAGAAATGATTGCCCTCGTCTCAACATTTAAATGCATAAATATATTTCGAAGTGGTGAAAGGAAATTCAGCAAAAAAGGGCCAGATAACTTCACCCGGGTACTGAACAGGCCCGCTGGCAGTGAAGCAATATCTGAGATGTCTGTAAGGCTGTATACATGATTTTCACTCTACTCTGGTAATAAAAATTTCTCGATACTGGATCCACATCCTAAGTCCGGACGAGACTCCTCGATTAAAAACATGTAATAAATTTCGTTGGATGCAAGCCAAAAGTTACAAGATCTGTTGGATTTCCTAGAACTATTTTGATTTGTCTTAATGCAGACCTAAATTCAGTAAAGAGAAAGGGAAAGTCATGAAAGGTACTGTAGCTGAGTATGAAACATAGTTGATTATTGAAAAGCTTTGCAGAAGTGAAAGACAAGATCTCTTCTTCCCTCCGTTTATTTTTTCCCTAAAGGAAGTTTAGCAGAAGTGAAGCAAATGACTCCATTTACCCAATACAGGCACATGGTCTACTGTTCTTCCCATCTTACAGGAAGACTGGATCCCTAGTTGGAGCCTATGTTGAAGCCACCTTTTTCAACTGGTTTAAATGTGTTTTTTAAAGTCAAATGTTGGTTTTTAAGTTCTTTTTCTCTTTGTGACATTTACCTACTGAAAATCTTAGTAGTCTCGACATGCGAAATAGCGAAGGATGTTATGTTTCATGAGTTACCACTTTTTATCGTTAAACGAAAGTTTTTACTTTTTTTACCTCAGAATATCGCTCTTCGGGAGTTACAAGTCACAAGATTTACAAGCCCCGATGTGCGAGGTCACGAAAAGTTTTGAAAAGCTTACCTCAGGTGAAAGCCGAGAGTAAAATTCTTTGAACCCCAGTCAAGTGCTGTCGGGATTTCGCGTCTCGACGTTCACTCTCTCCTAAAACATTACCATCATAAATCCAAAAGATGAAGCCGCGAGACTTTTACATAAGTAACCTGGGTTAGTGTCAGGGGTGATTAGTTTTGACCATGGTTAAAGTCTCTCAGGATTTCACGACTTGGCATATGTTCCTCTCGGAAACTATACCTTAGAAACCCCGAGTGGCGAAGTCATGATATTGCTCAAACATAATTAATTAAAACACCTAATCCAATTTACCTTATGGTTTAAATAAATCACATCATAGTGATCTCGGGATTTTGCGACTCAGCTCGCGCTCCTCCTGGAAACTATACCCTCGAAACCCCGAGCCGCAAAGTCACGATATAAATTAAAACATGATTAATTAAACACTTAATCTTGGTTACGTCCTTGCTTAACTAAATCTAACCATCACGATCTGGGATTTTAGAGGCTCGAAAGGTTAGAGTGAAAACTCCCGATACAGCTAACGCCGAAAGGTTGATTAAAAGTTTAAGTAAGCTTAATAAAAAAATCTAAGCCAGCTTAATCAGTGTTCAATACAAATAATAATATGCACAGTCTACGAGGTAATTTTAAATTTTCCTTGCACCAACTTGTGTCACGAACCATCGAAATTTATGGCATTAATTGGAAATGAGGCGAAACGACAAGTAAGGATAGGGTATTTATTGCTAAATCTGTCTCTAAATATGATTTGACCGTTCTGTTCATAAGGACACCAAGATTTTAAATGATAAAAGATATAGATCTATTTCCTTTCTGTTCTATTCATAAATCTCATTTCTATCCTGCACATATAAGTTTTTCTCAACAAACTGATCTCTGTATGTATATGCATTTTTATTACAGGAGAGCTAAGTCACAATATTCTGACATGGCCCCGCGAAAAGCATCCAAGACAAGTGCTGAGATTTCAGGACAAGGCTCTGATAATGTTTCAGATACTTCACCTCGAAGCGTTGATTCCATACGAACTTGGTCATACATCTCAGAGGTTTTGCAATCAGATTTGGTGAACTGTTCAGATGATTCCAGTGACAACGAGAAAGACGACTTGACTACCAAATACAAGATCGTTATCCAGGCAGAGATGCACAAAGTAGCGGCCATGCCACGTCTTCTGCCTTACTATGACATGATCCAATGGGCGCTAGATCATGTAGATATCCCTACCAGAACCATCATGAGCGAGTAGAAGGTCACTGTTGGGACCTTTAGACCAGAAAAATTACAGGTGATGTACAAGTTACCACCCACGTCAAACTTTACATACAATGTAGAGTTTCTAGATGATTTTAAACAGAAGGAATGCGAGCAATACATGAAAATCTTATCTGATTTGATCACGGATTGGGTCTCACACCCAGTGAAGTTCAGGGCAGATGGAAACGGAGTTTTCATATCTTCTTTGGAACCACAGTTCAAATACATAATGATGATGACCTGTAGATTGTACGGGAGGGAAGACACCACGCATTTTTTCCTCCCATGGGTTCCTCTGATGCATACAGTAGCAGAAGGTTTTTCTTTCGACCGGGCCAAAATGTTGTCAGATAGTCTGACCAGTTGGATTACAGAATATCGGACGCAGAGGGAAAGCGAGAGAGCCACCTCATTTTTTATGTCTGCATACATCATGGACGCCATGTGTTCCATGACACCTTTTCCCTTAATGAGTTGGCGCTGGGATCCATTGGAGACTGAGCCTATCCATGTCTATCATTCTAACCTTTGGGAGGATAAGGCCTCAGATTTTATATATGAAATCTTCAATTGGGTAATGGTACCGATGCATGTCGCCATCTTCGGTAATCCACCGCCCCGGATCTCAGATAGCATTGCGGCCAATTTGAGCAGGGTGGCCAACTAGTACGTGGAGGAAGAGTTTTCATACATCAGGGTTTTCAGCACTTCTGTCCCTCCACATGCTCTACCATTATTTATAACCGATAGTTTGGCCTGTCACGAGATCACCATGCAAACCGTGATTGGTGGCATAAGTAAAGAGCTGAAGGGGTTTTCAAAGAAGGTATGGCCACCTTTCCCCATTCATTTAAACACCTATTCTTTATTAGATTTCAGGCATGCAAAGGCCGAGGCAGCAGCCTTAGAAGATATAAAATTAGTTCATATTGAATTCAAGAAACACAACCCACACAGGGTCGTGAGTAATCACTTGGCTAGCTGTGGCCTTAAAAGGTTTGAGCACGAGAATTCGCCTCATGATGATATTTTTCGAGGCATGAGATCGTATGTCGAGGTTTTGGCTCGGATACAAGCCCTGTCTCCCGAAGAGAGGGACGATGTTTTCAAATTCCAAGAACATAGGTGGAGTTGCCTTCCCCCAGTATTAAGGGGTGAGAATCCAATGACCGTAGAGGTGCAACAAACAAAATCCGAAGGCTCCAAAGATTCAGCACCCAGCCAAGAAGAACAACAGGATAAAGAAGAGAAAACTAGGGGCCTGAAACAGGAAGCCGAGGCTTCCGATCCTCCAAGAAAGCCAACTTTAGTCGTTACTCCAGGGAAATCATCTAAACAGGTCAGTAATCCCATTGTTTTTGTTACTACCCTGCAGTCGACAAAGGGAATACCAGACGCAGGTTGGATTTTTGGTGAAGAATTAACACCCATATCAGTGGAAGAGCTACCTCCGAATGAATTCTTCTTCGATAAGAAGAGAAAGGTTGTCATGAGACAAGAACTCTACCAAGAGGCAGGTATTGTATCCAAGAAATTTAAAATTATAACCGATGGAAGAACCATGAAGAAAGAAGAGTTTGCAACGCAAATAGCAGGAACATTGGGTTCTTTCGCTACAACAAACCAATATTCAGTCGGGACCCTAAAAGATCAGCTGAATCGAAAAAATTGTTTAATCAATACATTAGAGGCTAAACTAGCTACAACAGAGGCTGCCGCCAAAGATCAGGTGAATGCAACTTTGGAGCAAGCTAGAATAGCTGATCAAAATGAAATCCAGCGGCTCAAAACTGATCTTGAACAGACACAGCTGATGGTTCAGACAAGTCAGATATAGATAGTCCAGCAAGGAGAGTTGATAGAGCATATTCGGGCCAAATTAGAGTTAGCCGAAAGCCAGGTAATCGATATCGGGATATTTCAATCCCAAGCAATAGAAATCAGAAAAAGGTTATCGGCGACGCAACAAAGTCTGCTTGTTAAAGTAGAAATGATTCAAAGTAGCTGCCAACTCATTGATCAAATATTGGAGAACCTCTCTCTCAGAGAAAGGGAATTCGAAGCAGATCAGGTTGCGTTCCAGGAGGCTATTATAGCCACGACGAGAAAGGAAATAAGCAGTAGTTCCAGTTTTCCCATCTCAGAGCAGACCAGGGGCAATATCTTGTTGAAAGAATGGGAGCGAAATATATCTGAAGGCAGACAACAAGCTATGGAGATAAGAAAATCTTGTGAAGAAACGTTCGGTTTGTTAAATGGGATGTGGTTGGGTTTTGATTGTGAAAGTAGCATTGAGATACTGGGTCAGATCAATACAGCCAAATATCTGCTAAATATAAAGGAAAATGAAGAAAGGGAATTACACGAAATATCACAAATAGCCCAGACAGACATAGTTCAAATAGATAAATGGCTAATTAAACCAAGTATATTATTATGTTCTATCAGCGCCAAAGACCAGCAAGTGGAAGGAAAGTTGCGACAATTGGTGAAAGATTGTTATATTTTCGAGGCCAATAACCAAGCAAAACCTTCTAAGCTGATATCACAGTTGGTGGAGAAGTGCGTTATTTGCATGGAGCATGTGAAGAGGCAGGTTTCTGGTACCAAATGAGGATAGAGATAAAGAAATGAAACGTTTTAACTCTTTTGATTGTAACCGAAAACCTCTGGAACGATTGAGATTCCAGCATACAAAAATCTGTATAAATATACATTTTGTAGAAAGAAATAAGGTTGGACCTTTTTGGTCGATAGTAATAGAGGCTATCTTCTTTTTTGAGAATTAATACAAAGCAATCCGGAGAATCCTAATTCCGTCAAGACTGTGTTATGAGTTTGTTCTCTTTGTTATTCATATTCAATTTTATTTCGCTTATATACATCTGATGAATGTTGCACTGCAATTTAGTAAAACTTCTACTGTGGTGGTTAAATTTTATTCATCTATATCGTTTACTATTTTTCCTCTGTATCGGCTAACAGAAGATACAAGACCTGTGAACCTTTAAGTTGTCATATTTTATGCTTCGTCAGATTCCTTCTTAGTCTATTTTCTTCCTCTGTTTAAGGAGTGAGATTCTCCCTTGATAGGAGCCTTGCTTTATAAACAGCTAAATGTTTTTCTTATATTTCACACACTATTTATTTCAAATATAACGCAGTTATGGAAAAAGGCCTTTGGTTTGCATTTTGTCCTTAACATTAATTTCAAAGTTCTCTTTATAATATCAAATTGATACAGCATAAAAACTTTCATATTTCTTTTAAAATTTTATGTTCCTCTATGACTGTCCCCGTTGTAAGACAACCTAATATTGAACCCAGTTTATCGGACCAAACCCATATCACTTTAAATCTCTTTGATACTATACTTAAAACAACCATCACCCAGATAGAACTAGAACGTTCATGGGCTACAATTGAACAAGATATAAACATCCAGGAACAGTTGGAAGCTAGACAGTGACAACCTAGAAATCAACCCTAGCTTCCTTTCCCGAAGTTATACTCTCCTCCCTTTTGACACCTTACTAACTTTCGGATGCCTAGACACTGTACTTTTTAAAGCCTTAAGTACAGATTCTGGAACAATAAGGACCATCATAGCTCTTGCAGCTAAGATGAAGTGGAAGCTGCACCAGATGGACGTGAAGACAGTTTTCCTAAACGGTGTCATCGAAGAGGAAGTGTATATAGAGAAACCTCAAGGATTTGAGGTAGAAGACATGAAGTCTCATGTCTGGAAATTGAAGAAATCCTCATACGGATTGAGGCAACCTCATAGAGCTTGGTATGGATGTATAGACAGTTTCTTGATGAGATTAGGCTTTACCAAGAGTAAAGTAGACTCAAATCTCTACTTCAAAATTATGGATAATGAGCCAGTA
>SNQJ01S0036063.1:99266-111661 GCA_010110895.2 Picea sitchensis | reverse complement strand
ACCTATATAACCTATCCTTGCGAACACCAAGCACTATTGTTGTTTCTTGAGTATCTTCCCTTGAATACACAAGTACCCAACCATTCTGGAAGGCAACTGCATATCCTTAATATTCAAAAGCTACAAATCAGAGTAGGTTTAATTTCAAATATGGAACATATAAAATATGCTCTATTCCTAGAAATCCTCTCGACTCGAGCTGGAATCTTACATATCCAGACCCTTTTATTGCTTGTTTGGTGTTAGTTCTGGATCCTACATAGAAATATGTGTCAATCTCTGAGAAATTCGAGAATATTTCTCATCCTGGACATGTGGAGAGATGAGCCACTATCCACGAACCATATCTTGATGTCTTCATATATCACTCTATTAAGACCAACCATTAGGAAGTATTATTTCTCAAATATTTCAGCAAGACTATTAACTTCACATGGGGCTATTGCTTGTCTTCTTCCAATTGCCTTTACATATTTCAAGTTCTTCTTCGGACATAAGTGTAGATAAAGTGTCCAACACTTCTCAATATGATGTCCACTCTTAACACAATAAGAGCAGAGTGTCTTGTTCCCATATTGGAACCACAATCCCCTCTTATCATTCCTTCTTTTCCTTTGCTTTGAGAAATGACCTTTACCTTTATCCTTCTTGGATGGATTATCTTTCATAGACTGTCTTCTTAGACATTTCTCCATATTATAGTCACCTTTTCCACAGGAAGCACGTGGATACATAGACCATATATCTTTAACTATCTTAGCAGTGGGAAATGTCTTCATTCCCTCTTTAGAATGAACATATTGTTTTGAGGATGTCTTACATATGTTACCTTTCCCTGGGAAATAAGGTAAATGTAACTGCTTATCAAGGACCTCTTCATATGAAGTTCTCCTTGCTTCAACCATCCTTGAAAATTCTCCATCTTGACAGGAAAAAGAATAATATGAGGAATCATCATTCTCAATCATGCATTTTGAAAGAGATAGTTCCTTTTGCATCAAATATTTTACATCCTCTATTTTCCAATCCTCATGGAATGGTGTTGATGGTGTCAATACCTTATCATTGGTATGAAAATTCCTTTCCAACTCATGAAAAATACCTATATGGAATTACCCATGAAATATCAGTTGATCTTACGGCTTCTACTTCTCTTCCTCGATTGTTTGTAGTTGGATCCTTAATTTAGAATTCTCATTCTGAATCTATCGGTTAATTTTCTTGTGTAACCTTAATTTCATGAGAGATTTACTCATTTTGTCCTCTCAACAAGAGTCTTCAAAATATTTACCAACTTAAGTCTTGGACCTTGTCACATCAATAACTTGCAAATACACATAAAAAATAGCTTTGATACCACTTGATCCGAAAATCCTTAGATACCAATTATAATCTTTAAAAAACCCATTTTAGCATCTAAATTGATTCAAAATAATTCTTGATCATATTGAGGTGATTTGCAGAAAAATGATGTGCTTCTTATCCAAAATCTTATATAATAATGATGAATTTGGAGAAATATGAGATAACATGACAAAAAATAAATAAAAACTCAAATTATACAATATTGATGGCATACATCTCTAAATTCCATTCAAACGGTGTGACTGCTTCTCATAATATCAAATTGTCAAATTACAATACAAAATGGGCTTACAAAGATAATTTTATGGAATCTCTTTAATTACGCTCCTCAAATTTAGATATATATTTTACCATGGAATTCCTTGCGAAATTCTGAGAGAAATGAGTATAAAATATACTATATTCTAAAATCACTCAATTTTACCCTCTTTATATGCCAAACGATGTACTATGGTGGTCATTAATGGAAGTATGAACTAAGACTTTCATAGACAACATATTAGCACAAAAATAACATCACGATTTAACTCCTCTCGAGAAAACAAGAAAAATGACTATAAACATGCCTATATGCGGTCAAAAAACCTCATGGAACGCAAATCAAGACAATAGAAAACTTGGATCCTCTTTCTGCATGCAAAATGATGCATCTATACACCCTCAAGATCTATTCCAACATAGGGATTGTTGTCCGCCTCGGACTATGTACCCACATTGGAATTTGTGCTCATAAATAGGGCGTGGGATAAACCTCCCTCTCGAACTCCACACTAACTCATGGCATTACCTTAATTACATTGTTGTTTGCATGCCGTAATAAGTGACACCTTTGGAGTAACAGTGGAGGCATTGGTAAAACATATGGTAGGTCGAGGAATAAAACCCTGATGGCCTTCGATTGTTTCATGGATTTTTTTATAACGATGGAATATATTTTAATGCGATGGTATATATATATGGTATATTGTTAGTGGTTTATAATTGAATTTTTAATGCCCCGCGAATCAAGACTTATGATCACATTGTAAACCACATATAACATGGGTTCATGGCTAATACCTTGGCCCTTTTGCAGCCCATTATAACAATTTTACAACTTCAAATATAACCCATTCCCTATATGGTTAAGAACCAATGTAATGGCGTAAAGGCAATGGGTGCTTTGTGTAAGGTTATGGGAGGTCACGGGTTCGATCCTCCAGACTCCTAATAAAATTAAAAATGACCTTATCCATAAATGGCCAATGGGAGGTTGCCATGTGGTAGCCTCTCATTGGTCTATCTTCACCATGTGTCTAACTATAATTGGTCCATCTGTGCCACATGGGTTTCCCAGTCACTTGCTTAGTTGGATGTACATTGTGCCACTTGGAACCTTAGGGTGTTGCCACAACAGCCTCGTACAGTCTGTACGATCGTGCCACTTTTCCACCCTTGTAGTGGTGACATGTGTCACCTTGAACCCTTTGACTTTGACTAGAACTTTGACCGGCTATAAAATTTTCATACGAACTTTGTTTGAGGAGATTTGTTTGTGTCGTTGGAAAGATATCACTAATATCTACGCAATGATGTCCTTTTCAAGAGCATTTGAGATGATCAAATTTTAAGCTTTTCTAGATCCTCCTTGAACCTTTGTGAGAATTTTGGATCCTCCTGGGAATCCGTGAGAATTCCTAGATTATCTGGCGTCAGAATCCGTAGGTGATCTTAGAGTTCCCCTATGTGGGGATAGAATTCCGTCATGATGCTGAGATGATGTTGGCTCCTGGGGAGGTATGGGATCATCAAGGTATGTTGGTACTCTTACGATATTTTTATTTGATTTAGTTTCTGCATTTTTATTGGCACATTAAAAATTGATGGGTTTTGTATGTTGTTTTGCAAATGTGGGACCGAATGACTAAGAGGTTGATTTTGCGTGAGATGAGATGGAGGGTGCGTGAGATGAGGTGGGTTGAGCGAGGAGGCATCGTCGATACAATGATCATAGTGATGGTCATTCTAAGTATCTAGCTCGAGATGAGGTGGTCTCCCTCGTCTGAGAGATGGATGAGTTACAACAATGTTTTGATGCAGTATTAGAGGGGGTGCCAAAGGATTGATGTCCCCATATCCAAGATGATCGAATCCTACAACAGTGTGTGGGGGGACACCATGAGTGGCAATCCTTAGTGTGTCATTTTGCAGTGGTTGGTTCCATGGTGATGGGGTGTTTTCCCCTAAGGTTAGTGCCCCCAGCTGGGAGAAGGGGAGTGCCCCTATCTAGTCGAGGTCCACCAACAAACTCGTCGATGGGTCAATTTTTAGAGTTAGGGGCATTGTAGGTGCCAAACTAGATTGTATGGGCATGGCCCACATTTGTTTGTATGATATTTGTATAGGAGTTGAGGCTCCCATTTTGTATATTTTGAGAATAGTGGTTGGGATTAGACTCCGGTGATGGGTCACAGATGATGTATATTTTGGTTGAAACATTTATGGTACCACTATATATACATGTATATATTTTTTGATGATGTTTATGTTTTTGGCATATGTGTGATTGATGTATGGTCTGATCCTTGTTTTGATGTGGATGTGGATGAATGATGTTTGTAAAAATGAATGTCTAAGATAATGTGATAAATGCCAATCTAGCACTTGATTAGCCATGGTATTTTCAACTTGGTTTAGACTCCTGGGAATATCTGTGAATGTGATGGATTCAAAATTCTAAGATAGTAATCTAACTTGCATGTATTTTTGAAATAAGCACGGATCATGGACGTGATACACATTATTCATCTTCTTGATAATGAGCTTTGGAATCAAGGAGGACTCTTAGGTGACAGATGTGGCGATGACTCTTAGGTGACAGATGTGGCGATGACTAGCCTCGGTGAGGAGACCAATTATGACAAAAAAATCAGCTTGGTTATTGGTGGTTGGTCTGAGGCATATGTCACTGGATTGGAGTAATACATGTTCCGAGGTATAAATGGCTCAAGCCGTCGAAGTGAGATTTCGAGTCCAACGACTGGCACCATCGACGTACCCAATGTGGTAAACAGATGGAAAATTCATTTGTGAAAACAAGGAAAAAGGATCAAACATATGTCATGTAAGGGTTTTTGTAAAAAATACTAAAAGAACTAGTCAAATACAAGAAGATCCTAAGGTAGGGTGGCTATGCTTAAGGGTATAATTTCTTCAAGTATAACCCATTGATAGTCTTTGAGAGTAGCTCCATCTGGATGAGACAAGATGTAGACGTCCATAGTGAGACAATGACGAACGATAAATGGTCCTCGACAAAGGGACTCAAATTTGACGTGTTCAAAGGTGGCATGAGTGATGTCATAGGCCAACACAAAATCGCCTTCTTTGAATGATTGAAGGTTAACTTGGCAGACAAAGACCTCTTTAGAAAATTTCTTGGCCACTTCAATGTTTTGCAAAGAGGAGCAGTGATCCTTGTCTAAGGATTCAATATTGAGGAATCCTTGCTCCATTGGGCTGGCGTAAGGTAAGAGTTGAATTACAGTGTGTAGTGTGGGGATTTCTCCTTCTATGGTAAGGGAAACTTTGATTCCATGACCTATATGAAATGGTGTGAAGTCGGTGGTAGTTTTGACTACGGTGCGTGTTGGCCCTTGACCAAGTTTAAGAGTAGTTGGTCATACTTGACCACTTTTGGGACTACGACAGCTTGCCAAGGAAGGAGTGCAATGCGAAGCACAAAATAAGGAAGCAAGACCTATTTTGGGGTCCATTTTAGGGTTTTTGGGTTGATGTAATGGGAAAGGGATGTCGGCCCATGGGTTTACCCACGTTTAGGCCCATTTTTTAATCTATAAATAGGCAATGTAGATAGTAAGATAAAGAGGAGATAGTAATGTAGTACATCTATGTGATGTATGAATGAAAGCTTAGTACTAGTAATTAGATCTATGTGATCAGATGTATCTTAGAGTGCTCTGTGCATGAGATCGGAGAGCTAAGTGCAGGTTGTTATAGTCTGATGTTGAAGAGAAAGGAAAAAGGATCTAGCGAGCTGCGCAGATCTTCTGTCTTGTGCGAAGTAAGGGTCATTAGAGCTCTGTGTTGTAACTACTTGACCAAGATAATATAAAGAAGACTTTGTGGACGTAGCCCCGGGGTGGGGGTGAACCACGGTAACTGTGTGTATAGTTCTTTGTTCTTCACTCTTATGTATTTATCTCTTTCTTGGCTAAGTGCTTGATATGATTAAATAGACCTAGTTATGCTCTGTGTTGTTGATGAATGAATGAACATTAGATATGATATTTGAGATGCTTAGTGCTTGATCTGTTGAATCTAACCTATATTTCTGTGGATAAGTACTAAATCATTCTTAGTATAGTATTCACTTTGATTCTTTGTACCTTCTGCAAAGTATATTAATGAATGAATGCTAAGAAATAACTGATGCTAAGTGCGTTGTAAGAAAGATATTCACAGATCTATGTCCCAGCTAAGGTTGCAAACACCTGAGTCTTGTAGCCACCCCTACCTCTACCTCGGGTGAGACTTCATTTGCTTCACAGGTGTTGCCAAAAGGGTCGGTAGTTAGGGCTTTGTTGGTGCTCTCTTAAGCGTTGAACCCTGGGTCTACCCCTGTGCCAACAAATGGTTCTACTGCCGGGACTGGAACTGTGATTGATGGGACCTGAAGAAGAAGAAGCTTTACGTGAAGTAAGCTCTATGCGTAGATCTGTTGCTCTAGTGCACAATGTTCTATTTGACCTATGAATCTTTGTGCCAAGAAAAGAGGTCAGATCTGAAGAAAGAGAGGTCGGATCTAAAGAAAAGAAGTCAGATCTATGAAGAAAAAGGTAAGATCTGTAATCCCTATGCCTTGATAAAGGTAAGAATAGTTAAAAGTCTTAGATCTGGAAGCTTTGTGCTCTACAGAAGTAAGATAAGTGAATTTTATTTTTATTTTTTATTTTTTTGTTTCTAAAGCATGGATCTAGGTATGTTTGATAGATTCTATCCTAGCTTCAAAAATAGGGCATTAATAGATGAAATAAAGCTTGATATGAATAGATCTGATAAGTATATTGATATATATGTTATACCTATGCATCGAAAGAATGTTTGGACTAACAAGTGGATGCAGGATCCTAGAAAAAGTCTTTTGCAGGCTAGCCACCATGATCTTGGTGCACAGTACAGAAGGAGTTGGGGAACATCTAAATGGATGAGAGGATTAACCCTCTGTTATAGTTGCAAACGACCTGGACATCTTGCTAAAGAATGCCCTGGGAGAAGACCTAGTTGCCTCTGTTGTAAGGCTATGGACCATGAAGTATTGGATTTCCCTAGAATGATTGCTAGGCTTGAGAAGCTGAATATGGAACAAGCAAACCCTGAAGGAGATCAAGAGACCAAGGTTAAAGAAGAAACCTAGAAAGAATCAGAAAAGATATTGCTACAGATGAAAGATACCTTGAATGACCACCGACATGTTAGGCTATTTGAGATCTTCAAAGAAAAGGAGAAAATCGAAGAAAGAATAGGGGACTTTGACATTGACTGTATTCTTGTTGAAGAAGTGCAAGTGAACATTATGCCAGAAAGAACTTGGGAAGCTATAGGGAAGCCTGCCATGATCCCTTCCTTAGGAGGAACAAGTTTCTTCAGAGGAAAGCTAGTAAAACTATGTGGAAGGCTCGCCTGGATACCTATGACTGTCAATGGAAATTCGACAGAGGAAGACTTTGAGATCATTAAACTTGTTGAAGACAACACCCCATTTACCATGCTCATAGGAAAACCCTGGATTGATAGAGAACAAGCCAGATGAAGAGAAGAAGAGAAAGTTTTGGAACAGAAGAAGCAAGAGTTAAAATACTTTATGACCAGAAGGATCGTGCACCTGATTGAAGAACAAAAGAGTAGATCACAGATAGTTAATATTAGTACCTCTGATGTCGAAGCTAAGAGAACACTTGAGGATCCGTAGAAGATCGAGTTACATATTTTTGATACAAAAGAAGTATTATCAAGGAACCCTAAGAAAGATTTTCCATAGCACGAAGTAACTAAGACCACAAAAGATAAACATAAGAATGGTAAAAGAATTACTGAGATGAAACTCACTGGGAAGAAGGCTAGGAAGTTAAGAAAGAAAAGGGATAATACTGTAAGGTTACAAGAGGTTTGAGAGGACACTTCGTAGCAAGAATAATTGCAGTATGGGAGCTTCATCGAGATATCAGAACAACAACATAGAATACTTCGTCATGACGAAGAAATATAGCCATTGGAACTGATATACCCGTTCGACCGCTGCTCCGAACGGATCGAAAAGTAGTTATGGGTTACCACTAGACTGTTGGATAGCACCAGAACAGATAGAATGGAGTTAATGAAGGCCCCATGTCCATTGCAAGCAGACCATTGCTAAGATTTCCTACTTAACCTGTAGTGCCATGCACCGAGAATAATTTTTGCTAACTGAGAATCTGAGCGTGAACCCTAAGATTTACTTATCCTGAGATCATTGCCTTACTATTTTCTGTCGTCTTTGAATTACTTTTGCACCCGAGCCAGCTGACCCAAGTTTGTATGTCGAACGAGCTCAACGCTGCTGAGAAAATTGTTGAAGAAGTTTTAATTGATTTAATGGCTGAGAGAGTCATGTCAGAACACAGAATGTCTATAGGTGTACAGGCATCGTCCTCGGGAATACTGCCAACTTCTCCCTCCACTACTCGACCAGGACCAAGGGTATGAGTTCCACTTTAGCTGGTTTCACATACTCATCAACTTCATCACGTGGGAACTACCCGAGGGAGCCACATTTCCGGAGATCAAACCCTTCGAACCCCTCGCCGCAAAGTTTTGTATGCTGTGGTACTCCAGCGACATGAACAAACAGTGGCAGTCCAATGTCATCTTCCATGCGTACTACACTTAGTTGAGGAATTCCATTCAGTCTACACAACACATTGCACCCAACACTCTTCATAGGTTTCGAACTTTGATGAAATTCATCGCAGATCGTTACTTCACCTACATCACAGCGCGCGCAGACGAGCACAAACAACAACTCCAATCATATTACAAGCTGATAGAAGATGACCTGGAGGAGATTACTAAGGAATTTTCAACAGACCTCCTTGTTGCAGCAGACCCCGCAGAGATGTCTGACATAGATAACCCTGAAGCTATGTCGGATACACCAAGACCGCGCAAGACTAAGAAGGATGTGGAAGTTCAAGATATCCACAACACATCCACGAAGACTGCTTCACTCTCACCTGCGAAGGGAGGTGATGATGAAGAAAAGGAAAGGAAGATTACCCCACCACGAACCTCATCCAGAAAGAAAACTAAGGCCACCAGGACCACTCTTAAGACTACGCTTACCCCGGATGATTTTGACTTCTTAATTACCGCGTTGAATGATGTTTCATTAGAGCTCGCAGAAAAGCAAGAATTAAAGAATGAGGAACTATTCCACCGGATCACGGGCGAATTCAAAGAAGCGCAACAGGCACTTTAGTCTAGCCAAGCAGTTTCTACGGCACTGTTAACAATGGAAATATCTGGAACAGGCGATGAGCCCACACAATTACGCCAGATCACCGAGAAAGTCGAAGCTTGCCTTCGACGAGCTCAAGAAGACATAGCAAAATCCACCCAGGCTTTGGCGCAAGCACATCACACACATGAAGAACAACGAAGAAAGGCAGAACATGAGAAGTTCGACTTACAAGTGAAATGGGAGGAGGAAAAAGCCTAGTTATAGAAAAGTAAGGACCAGTTGCTAGCAGAGAAACTTGAAACACAAGAAAGAGTTCACAAGGCACTGTGCTCTATGACGATCATAGAAGTGAAGATGGAAGATCATCTTCCACAGTAGGTGACCCAACTGGAAGTAGTAATCTAGCAAATTCAACAGCGCATCATGGATCTGGAGCTCTGCACTGTGCCTAAGACACCCCAAGAGATAAGAGATCTAAGAGAGGCCACTGCTCGAAGCACAGTCGACTAATTAAAAACTTTGGCTTCAGAATGTAGGCAACTAAGCACCAGAAGCGCCCAAACCTATGAAAACCTCACAAAGAATTCTGAATTGTAGACATTGGAGGCACAACTCCATGAAGCAAAACAACATGCAGATGTTCTACAAGCACAACTGAAGTCCGTGACCCCAGTTGAAAGAATGAAGAGGTTCTCAGAGCAACGCACAACCCAACAACGAGTACACACCCTGCAAAGTAAAGTAATGGACGTCTCTCAACGACTGCAACCACTCCAAGAGAAGGCATGCCAACTGTTCGCCGAACTTGAAAGCCAGGGAGCTGAACTCGAATAGGGTGTCATCACTGCAAAATAGTGCCTAGAAGGACCGCTCAATGACACAGTAATCCAGGAATTTATTGAACAAGAGGTTGTCGCACTACAGCAGGTTGAAGCCACTCGAGCCAAGCTCGAGGCTTTCGAAGCGGAATTGGTCAAACCTGAGTAACTCGGGACGAGTCACAGGTGAGTGTTGGGGGCCTATTGGCCCTTGACCAAGTTTAAGAGTACTTGGTCATACTTGACCACTTTTGGGACTGCGATAGCTTGCCAAGGAAGGAGCGCAACGCGAAGTAGAAAATAAGGAAACAAGACCTATTTTGGGGTCCATTTTAGGGTTTTTGGGTTGATGTAACGGGAAAGGGATGTCAGCCCGGGTTTTACCCATGTTTAGGCCCATTTTGTAATCTATAAATAGGCAATGTAGATAGTAAGATAAAGAGGAGATAATAATGTAGTACATCTATGTGATGTATGAATGAAAGCTTACTGCTAGTAATTGGATCTGTGTGATCAAATGTATCTTAGAGTGCTCTGTGCATGCTGAAGAGCAAGGAAGAAGGATCTAGAGAGCTTCGCAGATCTTCTATCATGTGAGAAGTAAGGGTTATTAGAGCTCTGTGTTGTAACTACTTGACCAAGATAATATAAAGAAGACTTTGTGGACGTAGCCCCAGGGTGGGGGTGAACCATGGTAACTCTGTGTATAGTGCTTTGTGCTTCGATCTTATGTATTTATCTCTTTCTTGGCTAAGTGCTTGATATGATTAAGTAGACCTAGTTATGTTCTGTGTTGTTGATGAATGAATGAACATTAGATCTGATATTTGAAATGCTTAGTGCTTGATATGTTGAATCTAACCTATATTTATGTGGATAAGTATTGAATCATTCTTAGTATAGTATTCACTTCGATTCTCTATACCTTCTGCAAAGTATATTAATGAATGAATGTTAAGGAATAACTGATGCTAAGTGCATTGTAAGAAATATAATCACATATTTGTGTCCCAACTAAGGTTGCAAACACCTGAGTCTTGCAACCACCCCTGCCTATACCTCGGGTGATACTTCATCTGCTTCGCAGGTGTTTCCGAAAGGGCCGGTAGTTAGGGATTTGTTGGTGCACTCTTGAGTGTTGAACCCTGGGTCTGCCCTGTGCCAATAGTGATATATGCCCATAATGTTGAAAATAACATATGGTTCCAGTTAGTTTTGTGTTTATCCATAGTGCATTGGAGCATGGTTTTGAGGACTTTCTTGACAAAATCAACTTTCCCATTTGATTGTGGATAGTATGGTGAAGCTAACTCATGATTAAACCCTAGCTTGGTGGATAACTCAGTGAAGACTTCATTTTTGAAATGTTTACCATGGTTAGAAACCCATTGGAGGGGAACTCCAAAATGGGTAATGACATGGTTGAAGAAGAAATGAGTTGTGATGTCTGTCGTATTATTTAATGTTGGCATAGCTTCCACCCATTTGATGAAGTAGTCAACAATGACTATGATATATTTGTGCCCATTGTTGGATGGGGGATTGCAAGTCATGAAATCTATGCCCCTTTTGCAAAAGGGTCTCGTCATAATGATTAGATGGAGGGGAGTGGGTGGTGCTATGACTTTCTGTACGTACAATTCACATTGGTAACAATGCTTGATGGTGTGGATGCAGTCATAAAACAAGGTGGGCCAAAAGTAACCAACCCGAACCACTTTATGTGATGTGGACATACTGAATAGATGACCCCTGCATGCACCACTATGGTAGTCAATTAGGAATTTTTCTGCCTCTTTGATGGTGAGGCAAAGATTGAGAATAGTGTCTCCCCCCCTGCAATAAAGTATGTCTCTTATAAGGATGTAGTGGGAAGCTTGATGATGGATGTGGTAGTGGTTGTCTTGAGAGAGATGAGGGCCAAATTTTTGCGTACGAAGATATATGAGAATGTCTCCATACCATGAGTTGTCGAATGAAATCAAGAATAAATGTTCATCCAGTAAGTTCTCATTCATCGGGGTGTCATTTGAGTTTGATGGCAGGTCTGCAATCAGCTCTATGAGTGCAAGGGATTTATTTATCTTGGGAGTTGTGAACTCTATATTGTATTCTTGGAGGATGACGATACACCAAGCAAATTTTCCATTGATCTAGCATTGACTGAGTAGGTATTGCATCAGATTAGAATCTTCCATGACCTTGGTGGTTTGAAGCAAGATATAGTGGCAAAGTTTTTCTACTTCCAGGACAACCATTAGGGATAACTTCTCTTCATGATTGTACTTCATAGGTTCCCTATAGAGGTTTTTTCTTTATGTGTCACCCAAATTTATTACATTTGGTTCCTATATGGACCAGTTGGATTTTTCCACATGCCATCCGTACGGATAAAATGACAACCTAATCAGTGGACACATCAACATCCGTATGCATAGTTGGAAGTGATGTGGCATCCATATAGTATAGGTGGCACCACTGAAAGGGTGCCACGTGGTAGGCTGTATAATGACGTGGAAGATACACTGGCAACACAATTAGAGTCGATGTGGTAGGGTTGTACTACATGTAGCTCAATCCGATGGTGCGACATGGTAGGGTGTACAATTGGAAATGAGTTGGAAATGTTGGGAAATAAGAGGTTGCGATGTGGCACCTTCAAGAAGCCTAAAGAGGGTGGGTCAAATCTCTAACAGTTAATGCTATATATATAT
>SNQJ01S0036063.1:86767-97064 GCA_010110895.2 Picea sitchensis | reverse complement strand
TATTTACTCTGCAGTTATTGGATAATAATGCTTCATTGATATAACACTTGGATTATATGGTTAAATTGCTCTATTACTGATTCACCCCCCCTCTCAGTAATCCAACAAAGTTGCCACGACCCAGAGGCATCTAAGCCGTCAAAATCACCCGGGGATCGCACCCAGCCTAGACTGCACTATCGTTTAACATGGATGGATTTGAGGTGTCCCTAGGGATTTCAAACCAATGAATTTCACTTACAGAGTGCCTTAACAACGCACTCCCTCACTAACTTCTCTAGACCTCGAGGACCACGATTTGCCTTTGTTAAAGCTAGATGTAAAGTTTGATTTTCCTACTTAAGATGGATATTTGAATGCAAAGAAGATGAATAATTGGGTCAAGCATATTAAAGAATATTGTAGGGTATAAAAAATCATAAAGGACACTACAAGGATACAGTTGGCTACTCTTCACCTGAGTGACACAACTTTGATATGGTGGGAGAGTCAGACACAAGATGATCTTATTCAACATGGTAAAATAATTTATTCCCGAATTGAATTTGTTGCTACATTAAGAAATAAATTTTATCCATTATCTTATATGTAAACATTAGTGATTGCTTGGAAACATCGAATACAAGGAAAAGGCAAAAATGTTCAAGCTTATACACAGGAATTTAAGAGGAAGGAATTTGGGAATTTCATTACATACTCTTGAAACTCTTCTAAAGTATATTGGTGGTTTGCATTCCTATATTTGACATACTATAATGATGTTTAATCCTACTAATATTGAAGAAGTGTTAATGCAAGTTACTTATCTTGAAGCTAGCAAATGAAAGCATGTTGTTAAGGATGTGTCATGGGAGCCACATGAATTTGAGGAGAATTTGAAGAAAAAGGGAAGAGTAAGAAGACAACTACAATGAAGAAGGATGAAGAAGAGAATCCTACATGTTCTCATTGTAATAAGAAAGGACATGAGAAGGAAACATGTTGGAAGTTGCATCCAGAGAGGCTACCAAAGAAGTTCAAGGACAAGGGTAAACAAAAGGCCACAACCATAGTTCAGGATTTTGGTTCTGATTCTAAAGTTACAACTATGGTCATTAAAGGTATATTTTTTGTTGTTAGTTCTATCTAGTTCACATACTTCTTCTTCAAAGGCTAATGCAGTCCTTGATGAAAGGCAAAGAAAAGAACTATTTCATTTACGGTTTTTCTCAAAGAGCACTAAGATTGATTCACTTGTTGATACTGGATCACAAGTAAATATTATTTCAGAGCAAGTTGTTAATAATTTGGGATTGGAAACTAGGCCTCATCTGAGACAATATGTTTTGGGTTGTATTTGTGATAATGCTCAGTTACAAGTAAATAAGCAACGTAATTTACAGTTTGCAATCACATCTAGTTTCATTGATGAAGTAGAGTTAGACGTGGTTCCACTTGACAATTGTGGAATGGTTTTCGGTAGTCCATACTTGTATGAAAGGAATTCCATTTTCTATAGGGAACAAAACATGTATCATATTTTTAAGGATGGGATAGAGTTCATTGTGAGAGTTCATCAGATGAAGACTAATTTGATAGTTTTCACTACAAGGCACATGAAAATGCTAGTTAATTCTAGTATCCAGGATCTAGATTTACAACCTACGGTTGAAAGTAAAATAGGTCCTTTGGTTGATGTTGTTCTTGTTAAGAAGGGAAAATATGTTGATGGTTCATTCTCTTTTGCATATATATATTCAGTTTTGTTGTTCATTTTACTACTAATCAGTGGAGTATGTTTAGTAGTTGCAACAATGAATGGTGGAGTTTGTGAATTTAATGGAATGGTTAACTTGGTCAACAAAATTTTTTCAATCTTCGATATTATTATGATGACTCAGGTGCTCATTATCCAAGCAGGATGGATGGATGATACCAGAAAAGTGAGGTAGAAGTATCCTCATTTCATTTATGAATAATCCATACTTTTGGAGGTCCAAAAGTTCTTCAGTGGAGAGGTGTGATCCAGGAGGATCCAGAATTTTCAAAATTTGATCTTCTCGAATGCTAATGAAAATGACTTCATTGCATAGATCTCTACAATATATTTCCAAAGATGTGTGAATTGCCTCAAACGAATGTTGCATGAGGAAGTTACGGATTTTCAAAGTTTTGGTAAAAACATGGCAGAAGGAAAAATGGGGTTGCCACGTGGCAAGACCACAAGCTACCATGTGGGCATTAGTACAACTAACAGGGTGATTCCATGATGATGTCAGCTTGTTGACATGGCAACATGAGAGGATGATACAAGTCACCTAGATTTAACACATTTGGAACCTAGTTGGACCAGTTGAATGTTTCCACATGTCATCTGTATGGATGATGTGGTATCCTAGTCATCGAACACATCAGTGTTTGTATGCACAGCTGGTAGTGATGTGACATCCATATGGTCCATGTGGCACAACTGAAAGGGTTCCATGTGGCAGGTCATATAGTGACATGGAAGATACAGTGGCAGCACAATCAGAGTTGTCGTGGCATAGACATATAGTACGTAGCTCAATTCAGTGACACCACGTGGAAGGGTGTATAGTTGGTAATGAGTTGGAAAAAGTGGCCCATAAGAGGCTGTCACATGGAACCTTTGAGAATCCCAAAGAGGGTGGGCCGAATATCTAACGGTTAATGTTATATATATATATATAGTTATAAAAAAAATCAAATGGAGGGGTCATGGGGTTTGAACCCCTGACCTCCCACCAATATTCCAACAACTTAACACCAAGCGCCTACCAATGTGCCACAAGGCCCAGTCAGTTATACCAATAAACAAAATTATATTTAAATTTGCGTCGAGGTTCTCGGTCGGTGGTTGGGTGTCCCGTGCCTTATTTAAACCTTACGCCCAACCCAAATTACACATACAAAATTGCATGCCAATTTGAAGGAGCGGGTTGCATCGAAATTCATGCCAAGAGGTGCAAGGAGATATTGTATATTTCATGCTTGCATTGTTTTTCATGCCATGGAGCTCTTTGAGAGAAGTATAGAGTGTTTATACTCATTTTTCTTAGTTTTTTGAGAGGAATATGATGGTGATGTTGGTTATGTTCTAAAGTGATGTGTATGAAATTCTTACTTCCATTTGTCATGTATGAGAGCCATAGTCTCATTTTGCATGCAAAAAGGGGTCTTTAAGCACCTGTTTGAAACATCGTCAAGTTTATACTCATTCTTCTTAGAATTTCGAGAGGCATTCAATGGTAACCTTTGTTTCTAGGTTTGAGCAACACAATTGAAGGGTTTATTCAAATTTTCCATTGTAAGTCATCATTGTATCAAGAATTTGAGCATTAATACAGAGGTCTCATTATTTGGAAGTAGACCCAGAGATGTAGCCCAAGATGGGTGAACTTCGTTATGAAACTGTGTAATGATCCTTGTTATTTGTTGTCTCTATTTCTCTCTATTTTGGCATTCTTATTTCTGCAAGTTATTATCAGTTGATGAAGTTTATGGATGAATAAGCGTTTTCACATGATATTTTTCAAATAGTCATAACAATCTTAATTTCCTGAATATGTTCAGATGTTTAGAGTCTTCTTAGGAACTAATTGACATATATGGATTTTTGGATCACTGGGGGACTAATTAGGGGTGCTTTATTGAGTGCTTCTTTGAGGGATTCAAAAGAAGATTGGGAATGTTGATCCTAATGGAATAAGATTTCATTCTTTAGTAAGCACAAGAATCCATGAGCACATATTGCATAGTTAGGAACGAGGCATCGTAGGAAATTATCCTTTCCTTAGAGGCTTTGCAATTGGTGCAAGTTATTTGGGGAAGGAATTTCGTTGATTTCTTGGAATTTTAGGGTGTCCACTGTGATTCCTTGTTGGGAACAATGAAACCCAACAAGCAGTCCATTGTGACACAAAACACTCATTTGAGAGGGTTCAATCAAATGTTGTACTTGTGACATTGTTGAAAGACAAGTTGTAATTCCCCTAAGTGTTGTGATCGCTTCTTGGTGCAAGTAGTGAGATCGTCTAAGTAAGCATGGATGATATGGGAGAGATCATGAAAAGTGTATGTCATGGCTCGTTGGAAAGTGGCACTTGTATTTTTTAGCCCAAAAGTCATGACAAGATAGGAGAAGGTTCCCCATGGGGTAGTGAATGCAGTCTTATATTGGTGTGCTTGGTGTATTTTACTTTGATTGTAGCCAGAGAATCTATCCATTAGTGAAAGGAATTCATGTCCGATGCAGACATCAATTACCTGATTCATGAAGGGTGTTTGGAAATTGTTCTTAGGACATGCCTAATTGAGGTATCGAAATTCGATATAGACCTGAATAATTCCTTTCTTTTTATTGACTAGCACAGGGTTTGAGACCCAATATGTGTACGGAATAGGGTAAATGAACCCCACATAACATAGTTTGTTGATCTCAGCATTGATATCCATGGCCTTTGAAGGGTGAAAAGGTCATTGAATGAGAGTGAAATCAGGCCATCTATTAATGTGATGTTCAACAATGGATATATCTAATCCAAGAATTTATGTGTATGACCATGCAAAAATGCCTCAAAATTCCCGAAACATGGATTTGTATGCAGTGATCTCTTGAGGAGAACATGCAGCGCCAATGGTGATTTCTTCGATTACACCAAGTTTGAAGGATATGTCGATTTTGATGGCAGGGGAGATGTTAGCCATATTCCCTTCTTAAAAAGTGTCGGGTGTAGGGATTGGGTTTTTGAAACAATACACATGTTAGGGGGGAATAAAATATTTGGTTTCAATTGTGTAGACTTGAGTGTCTATGCAGGGTTGAAATGATTCTTGTGCTAAGAAGAAATATCATTGATGCATGGAATCCCAAGGACAATCTAGTGCTATCATGGCCTCTAATATATCTCCTTCAGATTGGAATATGAAGGAAAATAATGGGTCATCATAGGCCTGAGTAGGTAGATGGGACATGGTTATGCTCAAAGTGTTTTCATCTATGGAAGGAGAAGAATATTAAGATGGGAAATCATATCTTCATTGTATGTTAATGTGACTAGTGGTGGGGAGGGGGGTGCATTACTAGATGTAAATGCACCATATGTTCATACATGTGTGTGGGTCATGTATTATGGGGGGAGGAAGAATATCATGAACTTGAATTATATGTGAATTGGATGGGTTCAGCAGGAATTCCTATGATATATGTGAGATAGGTATGGCTAAGGAATCAAAGGTAGAAGATGTGGGCTCAAGGGGTATGTGGGATGATGTCCTTGTGTAGGTACTTCAACAGTTGGGTCAGGGGGGGGTTGAATTAGCGTTTGAACGGGTGGAAGAGACACCATGTGTTGAGCCCTAGAAGAAATAATAAGAGCACGCATATATGTAAAATGTTATCACATAATGTGCAAGGGCATTTCATCCATTCATTTACTGACATGGAAATGTAATGGATGCCAGTAATGGGAGTGATGGTGGGAGGTGCTTACAATGGTGCAAGTAATGTTGTTTGGTGTATCGTTGGTAGGGTCTCTCTGAACTAAGGGAAAGATGGGAAGTGATATGTATAATGGCCATATTGTGATCACATGGCACATGTATGTTTGGTGTGGAGACCCTTCTATCAAGATGATGTTGGTTCAGTGGTTATGGGTGTCACTAATGGCATAGGAAGTAAGGGATTTTCCTTGGGGAGTTGAATTAGATTGCATAATTCTGGTAAGGTAGGGAAGAGATTAGTCGGGTGTTCAACCATTGCACAAAATGTGCATGGTGGTTGGGTCCTAGGTTGGGAGGGAATGGTGGACTCTTTATTCTTTTTGGAACCTCTTTTGTTGGTATTGGTGCACCCAATGTTGGTATCATTACCCCCAACTGTGTGACCAGTTGGAAGAGTTGGAGTTTGAACCACTATGAGTGTAGGAAAAACTTTTGGTTTAGGTGGGATGGATTAGACTTGTACAATAGATGGCCAGGCAAGATATCAAACCGGGATGACAAGCACCATATTTGGTAAGGTAAGAGTAGTGAAAAAATGATATTCAGAGACCCCGAGTGGTGGGTAAAAGAATGGTATTTGGTTTAGGGCCCGTGGGAATTTTTTCCAAATCGGAATTTGTTCAGTCATATGTGGGGTGTCTTGGAGGGGTGGTCCTTCTAGTGGATACTATGAAGTAATCCCCTCATGGGATTGTTTGTGGCATAGATGCCTCCATGGAGGATAAGGGGGGAGACTTCAAGAGGAGGGTCATCAGGGATCTCCACACCATCTGATGTGACCACATAGACTTGAGAGATACCAATAAAGGGGAGAGTAAGAAGGGGTGCTCCCTGGTAAGAACCCATAAGTGATAAATATTGAAAATTTTCAGGTCTGACTTTGATGATAGGCGAGAGGTCATAGTTGGATTGTATGAGAGGGAGGATTTTGTCTATATGACTCGACTGATTCGGCTCATAGTGTGTTAAGTATTCAATGGTGACAGTCTTCCCATTGTGAGGGAAGAGCATGATGAAAAATATGGAAGAGGTGATGACCTTCATGGCATACATATAGCCATGTCCAAAGAGTATGTTGTAATCCAATTGGGCATCGATGACTTCGATGTTGATGAGAATCATTTTTCCCCCTAGTTGAACTGACACGTTTTGGTAGAGGCTTTTGGGTTGTGATGGGTGTCCATTGTATGCTCGAAGAGTAATGGCTGAAGAGATGATATTGGGTGGTATGAGTTGTTTCCATACTATTTTGGGCATAATACATGTCAATGTGTCTTCATCGATGATACATTGATGTAAATTTATGTTTCGTATTTTGACCAAGAATTGGAAAGTGACTAATGAGGGAAGACGTGGTTCAACATTATCCAAATCAAATTGATCAAATGAATGTTTGATGGGTCGATTAACCCCAATTGTGAGAGCAAGGCCTTTCATTGCGAAGGGAATGTTTGGAGAACCTTTGACACCGATATAGCAGCTGGGGATTGAGCCAAATTATCGATGAGGCTATAACTATGTGTTGTTCGAGCATGGGGGTTTTGTATGTTCCTGCACAAAGGTGCATGAGGTACACGAGTGGTTGTTTCTATGCTAGGATGGGGTATTGTTAAAGGTTTCCCCATTGGTAATTAGGGTGAGTCTGAGGTGGTTGAATTTGATTTAGGAGGCATGTCATACTAATAGCTGCGAGTTTTTAGTAGGATTTTTTTGTGTGTGAGAAGAATGTTGTGATCATCCTGATTCCTTTGTTGAGTGTGACCTGGGTTGAGATATTATCCTGATTGTTGTGGGGTGGGGGGGGACTGGCTCTAGTTGATCATTGATGAATCCTTGGTGGGGAATTATATTTTGTAGGGAATCATATACTTTCAAGTAACATTTAATCTTTAATCCCATACATAAAATAAAAATCTATTCATTTCTTTCTTCATATTATTCTTTGTTTATTCACCCTCCAAATGATTTCTTTTTTTCTTTATGCAAATTATTCCTTTTATTTTAAATCTTCTTCTTTATTTTATTCATGGTCAAAATCATTTTTTTTTTCCTTTTTTCCTTCAGTTTATTGCTTTTCTTTGTTTATTCATAGTCCAAATTATTCCTTTCTTTCCTTATGAATTTTTTTTTTCTAATCTTCTTCTTTCTTTATTTATTCACCATCCAAATTATACCTTCCTTTTTCTTTCCTTATAGACTCTATTGTTTTTCTTTTTAAATCTTCTTCTTTGTTTATTCATCATCCAAATTAATTATTCCTTTCTTTTTGAATGAAGTTAAGGAAGCATAGGATGCTCTGCTTCAAACAAATCCAAGGCTTCCTTACTTGTTACATATGGATTCATTCAATTGATTGGATCATCACAATCATCGAGTCCAATATCCGACTCACATTTAGGTTTGGTCTCCTACATTTTACTTCATTTCAGTGTTCAATCCCCACTCTCTCACTCTCTGCTATTCAACTCATAATGGCAGTGGATATGGGGATGACAGTAGCGACTAACTTTAGAAGCGAGTAATTATTGCAACAGAAAATTTAGATCAGTTGTATCTAAAAATAAAAGAAACATTACAGCAAGGTAATTTTCAGCATAAATTTGCTTTTTATGAGCTAAAAGAAGATGAAACTCTCATATACAAAGACAAGGTATATGTATCAAATTCAAATGAGATGAAAAATGCAGTGTTGAAGGAAATGCACAATGTGCCATATGTCGGGCACCCAGGATATCAAAAGACAATTGCAACTGTAAGAAGCCTATACTTTTGGCCAGTAATGAAGGCAGAAGTGGCTAATTACATAGCCAAATGTATAGAGTGTCAAAAAGTGAATACAGAGAATAGACATCTAGCGGGGTTATTGAAGTCATTTCCCATTCCAAAATTGAAGTGGGAAGTAGTCACAATTGATTTTATTACAAAGATGCCCAGAATAGTGAAGCAACACGATTCCATCATGGTGGTGGTGGATAAATTAACTAAGGAAACACACTTTATTACAGTGAATACAACACACAAGAAAACAAATATTGCAGAAATCTATATGAAATAAGTTTCTAGGCTATATGGAGTTCCTAAGGAAATAGTTTCAGATAGAGATCCAAAGTTTACTTCCAATTTTTGGAAGGGTTTATTCAAGGGCTTTGGGACAAATTTAAATCTCAGTACAACGTATCACCCAGAGTCAAATGCAAAAACAACAAGGAATAACAGAATAATTGAGCACATGCTCAGGATGTATGTGATGGATCAACCATCAAAGTGGGAAGATTATATTCATTTAGTTGATTTTTCTTACAATAATGGGTATCAAACCTTATTAAAAAAGAGTCCATTTGAAGCATTGTATGGTAGGAAGTGTAACACACCATTAAGTTAGGATAATCCAATAGACAAAGAAATTATTGAGCTAGATTTGTTAAAGGAAATGGAAGAGCATATGAAAAAGATCAAGTAGAATTTAAAGGCTACCGAAGACAGGAAGAAGATTTATGTAGACAAGAACCGAGTTTTTAGAGATTTCAAACTGAGAGAACTTGTGTTTTTAAAAGTGAAGGTGAAAAGAAGTTCGCTAAGATTAGGAAGTTTTCCAAAGTTGGCATCACGATATTGTGGACCTTTTGAAATATTAGAAAAGATAGGGACAATTGCATACATGCTATCATTTCCTACATCAATGAGAGTGCATAATGTATTTCATGTATCATTATTAAATAAATGTGTGCCTGAGCTTAACCACATAATTGATTTAAGTTTGATCCAGATGGATCACAAAGAAGATTTATGGGTGGAACCTGTACACATCCTTGAACGAACATTCAAAGTGCTCAAGAACAAAGCTATAAGGGTGGTAAAGGTTCAATGGACGTGATATGGTCCTGAAGATGCTACATGGGATCCTAAAGAAAACATGAAGGAGGAATACCTCCAAATATTTGGAAATTTTGAAGAAAACAGAATGCAAGACTCCATTTTGAGAAACTAGAGTTCTGGAACCACATCTCAGAGTCCTAACCAACCTACATTGGGGACCTTGATAAAAGAATGGCATGTTCCTTGGGTTGGCCATGATAAACGAATGGTACATTCCTTGGGTTATCCTTGATAAGAGAATGGTTCATTCCATGGATCAACAAGTTGAGAGGAATAGGAGATTTCGGTTGAACTGTTGTTGGAGTTGTTAAATTGAAGAATTTTATTTCTCAAAGTATTGTAATGTAAATTTGTATATGTATATCAACATAGTGTCCACCGAGGACGATGCACAATTGTAGGGGAGGGGGAATGTATCATCCCCACTATGATCCCCAGTTTAATTAATGCTTAATGTAGATATAATGTGTGGCTACAACCAAGAAATGTATATGTGAAATGTATTTCTAAGTTTTAATAATAAAATGTGTTGTTAGTTGCTATGGGGACATGGACAAAGACGGGAGTTTAATTAATCCAAAAGAGAGGGGAGGGTCTAAGAGAATGTTTAAGAGGGTCCAATGGGGGAAATACCCATATCTATCAATTCCACCCACCTGAATTTTATTATGACTATGTATTAAACTCTAGTTTATGATTGAGTGTTCCCAAATCTAATCATTGAATGCATGTAAGAGGGTGGGTGTGAGAAGTCACATCCCATAATTATTAGGAGCATGGGGGTTGAGTACAATCATATTGGGGAAGTGTGTGAGTCAAGCAAGTAAGCCAAAGAGAGGACATTCATATGGGTAGCAACAACAATTTTGGACAATCAGTTTTTGTGCATGAGCAGATAATAGAGAGCAAGAAACAGAGA
>SNQJ01S0036063.1:63168-82345 GCA_010110895.2 Picea sitchensis | reverse complement strand
TACTCAAGAAACAACAATAGTGCTTGGTGTTCGCAAGGATAGGTTATATAGGTTACTAGGAATACCTATAGTCTGGTCTAATGGTTTCTTGGATTCAACATCATATTCTGTGTCAGATTCAATCTCATATTTAGCATCAATGTCAGAGACATTGCCAGAGATAGGAAGTTGTGAGACTCCTTCTAGTACCAAGGAAAGGATGAGTCCATGAATAAACCATCCATCAAAAGAGATGTTTTTAAATATGTATATTTGTAAAATTCAAGCTAATATGCATATGTAGATACCTACTANNNATATATATATATATATATATATATATAGATAGATATAGATAGATAGATAGATAGATAGATAGATAGATAGATAGATATAGATATATTGTGAAGAGTGAGAGGAATTTTGTGAGAGGATTTCTATATAGCCACCTTATATATTGTTTGAAGTGAGAGGGATCTTGTAAAGGGGTTTCTATATAGTCGCTTTTTAATAGGAGTGAGAAGGATCTTATAAATATTTATACTCCTTTCGACAACATTATAGAAAATTATATTGTCTTCTTATCATCTAAAGGACTATATATGGATCGAATTTTCTAAATTCTAAAGTACTAAAGGTGAAGGAATAAAAGGATGAAGGAAGTTGGAGCATGTAGATAGAAAGCAGGAAGAGCATCGAAGTAATGTAAGTATTCTTAGAGATAGTAAAGGAAATATAATATTCTTTGTAAAAATATAAGAGGTATATACTTGTACAGATGTATGTTATAAGTATCTTCAAAGATATTATGTCATGTTCATGTAGATGTATACCTTGAGAAGAAGTAGTTCAGATAGTACAAATGTATACGAAGAATATGTTTAGAGTTTCTTTGAGGGCAGGAGAGAGGAAAAGAATAGGGAATTCATTCAAAGACTCCTACAGATACATCCACAATATAGGAACATATATTCTAGAAGGGCAAGGCATAGATCAACATTTGACTTGGTTTTAGATTGGCTGAGATAGAATATCTTTAGCAGAGAAGGAGATGGGAGTGGATGTTGAGTACAAGATTTAGATTTGGATATTGTAGACATTCAATGAGATAACTTTTGTTATGAAGGAATCTATGAGCCAAAACTAGAGCTATAATCTATTAGTTCCAGTGCCAGAGGCCAGAGTCAGGGCCATATTTCAGAAGAATATAGAAGTACACTAATCTAGTATCCAAGATTCAAGATCCAAGATGAAAATTTAGTCCCAAAATATTCAGCAAGGTGGAAGAGTGAAGAATTTTCATCATCACTAAGTTACTAGATAAGAGAATTACAATAAGGTGGAAGAGTGAGTAAGAGATATCATCACTAATTTCTTGAAATATTCATACTTTTGGAGGACCAAAAGTTCTACAGTTGGAGGTGTGATCCAAGAGGATACAAGAATGCTCATAGAGGTCTAGGAAGATCCAGAATGGTCACAGAGGTCCATGAAGATCTAGAAAAGCTAAAATTTTGATTATATGAAATGCTCTAAAAAAATGACATCATTACGTATAGTTCGACGATATCTTTCCAACGGTACAAAAACTGCCTCAAATGGAGTTCCATTGCAAAAGTTATATCCCATCAAAGTTTAAGTCCAACCAAGCAAAAGTCAAAGTAAAAGGGGTCGAGGTGACACGTGTCACCACTATAAGGGTGGAAACATGGCCTGACCATACAAACCATATGAAGCTGACATGGAAACACCCCAAGGTTCCATGTAACACACCGTACGTCCAACCAAGTAAGTGACTAGGCAACCCGTGTGGCATAGGTAGACCAATTATAGTTGGACACGTGGTGAAGATAGAGAAATGAGAGGCTGGCACATGGTAGCCTCCCATTGTCCATTTATGGATAAGGTCATTTAAAATTTTATTGCAAGTCTGGAGGATCGAACCTGTGACCTCCCATAACCTTACACAAAGCGCCCATTGTTATTACGCCATTACATTGGTTCTTAACCGTATAGGGCATGGGTTATAGTTAAAGATGTAAAAATGTTATAATGGGTGGAAAAAGGGCCGAAGGATTATCCCTCAACCCATGTTATATGTGTTTTATAATGTGACCATAAGTTGTGATTCACGAGGCATTAAAACTTTGGTTATAAACCATTAACAATATACTATATATATGTCGTTGCATTAAACTATATGCCATTGTTATAACAAAATCCATGAAACAATCAAAGGTCAGTGAGTTTTAATCCCCTGAACTACCATATGTTGTACCAATTCCTCCACCATTACGCCAAAGGTGCCTCTTATTACAACATGTGGACAACAATGTAATTAAGGTGATACCATGAGTTAGCGTGGAGTTCACGCAAGAGGTTTAGCCTGCGCCCTATTTATGGGAAAAAATCCTAATATGGGCACACAGTTCAATATGGACACAAATCCCAATATTTTCATGGATCCAGAGGATGTACAGATGCATCGTTTTGTGTGCAGAAAGAGGATCCAAGTTTGGTATTGTCTCGATTTGTGTGCCATGAGGTATTTTGACTGCATATAGGCATGTTCATACTCATTTTTCACATTTTCTCGATATGAGTTCAATGGTGATGTAATGTTTGTGATAATATGATGTATATGAAATTATTAGTTCATATTTCTATTAATGAGCACCATGGTGCATTGTTTGGCTTGTAAAGAGGGTAAAATTGAGCGAGTTCGGAATATGGTCGACTTTATACTCATTCTTTTCAAAATTTCACAAGGAATTCAATGGTAAAATCTATATCTAAGTTTGAGTACTGGAATTAAAGAGAGTCCATACCATTGGATTTGTAAGCCCATTTTGTATTGTAATTTAAAATTTTGAGATTATGAGAAGTAGTCTTACTATTTGAAGGGAATTCGAAGATGTATGTCATCAATATTGTATAATATGAGTTTTTTGTTTTATTTTTTGTTTTGTTATCTCATAATTCTTCAAATTAATCACGAGTCTATGATATTTTGGATAAGAAGCACAACATCATTTTTCTGCAAATCACCTCAATACGATCAAGAATTATTGTAAATCAAGTTAGATGCTAAAATGGGTTTTTTAAAGATTATAATTGGTATCTAAGGATTTTTGGATCACCAGATGCCATCAAAATCCTCAGCAAAATACTTTCCACCCTTTTCCCCATGAATTTGGGCCAAGATGTGGGACCACCTCCTTAGTCATGGCTCTCGTGCGTCAGGTGGGTCCAAAATCACTCATGGTCACAGTAAGATCACCCTCTATAGGATGAAGCTACATACAACAGACCAAATGCCAAGTCTCTCTAGCAACCACCGTCTACCCCGCAGGTATCTAGGGCCGCACCTCCAACTCAATCCCCTAAAACAAGATCCCAATAATAAAATACAAATCAATCTCTATCGTCAAGTGGATCTCCTACCCTCACACCATGAAGGCATGTAAATCCCTCCTCTAAGTACCAATCACAAAATGCAACAAACTCTCTTGTGTCCTCACAGGGGCACAGTCGAAAAACTTCAGTAGACCTACTCAATCATAACTGCACTGCATACGGGCATCACTACCCACTTCTCTACGGAGAGACTCACAGTCCCTCTCTCTCTAGTGAATGGCCATGTTATGCACTTCGTCCTGCATCCAAACAAGAGGCTTGAGTCAGCCAACATCGTATATATTCACAAGAAAACAAAATTCCCCTATCTGTATGACTGAGCCTTAAACAATCACGCACATTTACGTGACTGTTTCACAGACAACTGCACAATTAGGCGTAGTTCTCCATTCTACAGCCACGCAGAGGTTGTGCAATTATTTACTCCAAAATCACATAGGTGCACATGAATGGTTTCTCCACATTCAATCACTCCTACGCTATTGTCCATTTAAGAGCCACACACTCTTGCATGGGAGAAATTCACACAGTCGCGCACATAGTGCACAACTATGGCAGTTTCTCCCATGTAGACTGTGCAAGATATAAAATTATACCCGTGTAGAGATGCATGGGTATAAATCAATAACTTGCATAGTCCCCCTCATTAACACCTAAAAATGGTTATACAACCATCCATATGGCCCCCATCCCAAAAACATGCAAAACAAAAAATTGCAAGAGGACTCAACCACTCACCAATCTCCCTCACAAGCCAAATATGATGTCCCACAACCTTGTGCCACTTCTAAAAGATCACACCAATACAATCAGAAATCAACTTGCACAAGTACAAATGAGGTGGCATTATGGGCCTCATGCCCATATATATGCCCCCTCCCCCAATTTCCAACGATCTATTCTGAAACCCAGTAGCTTTGTTTTTTACGTCGTTCATGACACAACGATCCTGATTATGCCATATACAAATCCATATCTTATGTTATTTATTTTCTTCTAACAATCCGAGGAGCTCCTCCTAGCCCCAGTCGCAAGTACACACACTCATTTTCATCTTTATCAAATAACTATCATATGTTATTTATCGTAATGTATTTTTCACGTCGGGTATTTGGTATTTGTGTGTGTAGGTTGTTGGTACCAAGATATATAGCCCATTATTCCGTGGCCATCCTATGGCCCCTTCAGGTATATGTTCAAACATTGGCATGTGCGTAGGCCTCATTGAGTCCATGGAAGTATACACAAATGTGAATTCCGCCAATTTTCTTGCCTTGTTTTATAATCAGACTGATCCATTCGAACTCCTTGACTAGATATAAAAACCTGACATCTAGCATAGTTTATGTTTCCTACTTCACTAGCTTTGTATAGTGTGGGTTCATTCTATATGGCATTTTCTTGATTGGTCAAGAACCTGGATCAAATTGATTTTCATCTCGCTGACCCCTCCTACCACACCCTTCATTTCTATGAAACTGCATGGAAACATGTCTTCATACACCCGGAGCAGAGCTACAATCTCTACAATGATGTGATCATCCCAATAGTCACCTATCACTACCAATTTTGGACCATCCTCCGTGCCAATGTTAATATGGTTCATCTGCAGTCGCTCATGGTAATACATTAGAGTGATGGTATCCCTTGTATCCTAAACTAGGTAGTGACCTTTGATTTCCTCAAACCGTAGATGTTAAAGTTCCTCTGTGAGGTCTTCTTCTCTAGGTATGTGATATAAAAATACACCCTCCACAAAATCCCCCTATACAAAACCTATTGTCAGAAACTGCAGGTGCTCTATTTGCAAGAACACTGAATGCACTAAATTATCTTTGCAACAGGTGTATCCTCCCCACAAAGTCTAAAAGTCTCATAGAACCTTTCTCATATTTCTAGCTAATGACACATCTATTTCTACATCTTGGTGTGTAGATATGATTTCTTCAGTAATGGCTCTAAGGTATGCACAAATTTATGCACCCATTGTTGAATTTGAACACCTTGCACCATTGAATGCACTTCATAATTGTCCACATGCCCTAGAAGATCATAACTACTGTCGAACCATAGTGATAGGTCGATAGAGTTGGAATTGGCATTTGTTAGTAGTGTTGATTATTTTGGTTGGTTGTCGTTGATGTCAACCCTTGAAGAAATTCTAGTAGCACAAAGGTTTGGGTAATGGACCCAAGTTTGTTTGATTTATAATGATATGTTTTTTGGTATATTTGCAAGACTATTCTAGATGGATAGTACATGTCATGTCATTTCTGGTGGTATGTGGAACGTCACATAACTCCTCACGGTTAGATATTTATGGCCATGTGAAGTTGGAGAACCCTCATGAGTCATCTAGAAGCCCCAAAAGGTCAAAGTAGTCAAAGTGTTTACAAAAGAAATTACTTAAATAATAATTTTAATGGAGAAATCCCTAAAATAAGGAAAGTGGGATGCTACATGAAAGTATAAATAAGAGGTAAGGTCTCTCATCTAATAACACTTGAATATCATTGAATATCTATTTTTGTGAAAGGTTATTTGGGAAGGTATTATTGATAGAGAAAAATTGCAACAGAGAAAGTGCGGTAGAAAAAAAGTGCGACAGAAAAATCACGGCAGAAAAATCGCAACAGAAAAAGTGTGGTAGAAAAATCGCGGCAGAAAAAGTGTAGCAGAAAAATCATGGCAGAAAATTCACGACAGAAACAGTGCAGCAAAAAAAGTGCAACAGAAAAATCGTGGCAGAAAAAATGCGGCAAAAAAATCGCGGCAACAACATGGTTGGGGTGTATTTTTTAGAGATATGGCACATCTTGTCTGAGGTATGTTTTGTGAGCTAGGGTTTAGCTCTTGAGATGGTATTGGATGTTCAATATTGCTGCATATATCATATTTGTTGAGGGATACAATTGGTATTTTGTTGTTGGTATTTGGGATATGGGTATTAGTCTTTTGATTGTGATGTGTTGTTGAAGTTGTTGGTTTAGCTTGAGGCAACATAATAGTAAGGTTGTGGCATATGGTTTGATGTAAGGGTTTATGGTATTTGGTTATGGATAGTGTGATGTATTTCTAGAGAAATTTTGATGGTTATATTTGTATATGTACTTGGTGTATGGTTGAGGTACATGGTTCAGACAAGTAGTTGATGAGTTGGCACATACATGAGGTGTATACTTGATAATTTTACTACATATTGATGAGTCATAGTTGATTTGTATTTGATGCATGATTGGTACATATTTGGTGCATGGTTGATGCATTGGTTGATTTTATAGGTTGAGGTATAGGTTGGTGCATGGTTGATGCACTTGTTTATGGTACATGTGATTACAGGTTGTTTAGACATCTTATTGTGACAGGGTATTTGTACAGGTTTGGTGCATGGTTGATGCATTTTTTATGGTACAAGTTGAGGTACAGGTTGATGTATGGTACATGTTGGCACGGGTTATTGGTACAAGTTGTTACAGTTTGATTATAGGTTGATTGGTACAAGTTTACAGCAGTATATCTCACAGTGATAGTGTGACAGTGGTTCCATGATTCTACTTCTATGTCAGGGCAGTTGGATGGGGCAAGGATAGGTGGTTGTAGCCACCTTCCGGTTGTATCCGAAGAACATAGGGAGTTGTAGCCTCCTTCTGGTTGTATCCAAAGAATTGAGGATTTGGAGCTTCCCTCAGGTTGTAGCCTGAGAAACTAGGGGGTTGGAGCCTCCTTCCAGTTGCATCTGGAAAACAAAGGAATTTGGTGCTTCCAATGAATGTAATTCTTCAAGACATATAAGAAAAAACATTATTTGGTTTTCTCCCGCTTTCAGTTTCCACGTAAAAAAACCGGTGTACTATGTATGTGTATAATTGTTGTTGGCCCTGCGTCATGTATTAAGGAAAAAAAATAATATTAAAGAAGAAGAAAGAAAAAGTATGAAGTGCGTGGAAGGCACACAAACCGAGGAAGGGTCGAAGTGGTTAAAGAAGCATAAAAGAAGGAACAAAGTAAAGGAAAGAAAGTCGTTGAAAGAGAAGATCAAGGAAGACAAAGCAACCAAGAAGATAGACTGTGTACAAGTCAACAAGCGGAAGAAGACACTAATGGGTGCTTTGGAGCACCTCGCAAAGAAGAAGGAATAATAGGTCGATGAAGTCCTTAAAATGAGGGTTATGTTGACCCATGGTGTTTTGCACCTGGGCTTCAGTCCATGGTTTTCTAAGAGTCATGGAATGTATAAATAGAGGTCTAGAAGAGTTTAGATGGAAGGTGATAGTGGTTTTGAGATGTAAAAGTGTTATGTTTTAGGGCATGCTTGTATTTTGGGTCTTCAATTGGGTGAGAAGATCGACTCTGCACCTGGGTGCATAGGGATTGGAAATAAAGGGGAAGAGAGAGAAGGATCTGCAGCTGAGTGCACAGATAGAACTATATATCTTCATCTATTCTATCAATAAACATAGTTATGTGGACGTAGCCCTAGGGAGAGGGTGAACCACGTAAAATCTTGTTGTTCCATGTGGTTGATGCTTTGTTATTTACCACCTTTTACACTATTATTGCACTATTATTTTTCTTGTTGAATAGAAGAAGATATAACTTACTTCGCGAAGTTAGGCATAATATTGTTAAGAATCTCTTGGATATTTTGCGTTGTTGTTTTGGAATTATCTTGCATTTCCTCTGGTTGTAAACACATGTGTCCTGCAACCCTCCTATTGCTACTTCGGGTGAGACTTCATCTTCTTGGCAGGTGTTTCCGCAAGGGCCAATAGTTAGGTTTTTTTGGTACATTGTTAGAGTTGAACCCTCGGTCTGCCCATGTGCGAACAAATGGTTTCGTTGTCGGGACTAGGATCTTCTTAAGGGAATGTCAAGGTGGTTTCCATCAAAGACAAAAATTCAAAATTGAATAGAAGAACAAGAAAGGTACTTCGCCGAAGCTCATAACATGAACCCTAGCATTAGTACAGAAGACTGGTTGGGAAGGTACATATTTACTGATGTGCACAATATTTTATTTGCAATAGTTTATCAGGAGTTGTACGAGTGGTTAGCCAGACTAGCAAGCACTCAGTTTGAAATCAAATCTAGACGGGTACCTGTGATTTGGACATCGACGCTGATTAAGAAAGTCAAGAAAGTTGATAACACTGTGTCAAGGGCAGTGGATATCTGGTTTGACAACACTATTGGAGGGTACATTACTAATTTTTCTATTGACAGAGTGGAATCATATAGTCAAGCAAAGAGGTATTTCTTCAAGGGACCTAGAGGAAAGATTCTACACTTTTTGAAGTTGAAGATTAAGATGTTATTGCAGGAGAAGAATATCTTGATGATACATTAATCAGTTGGATTTTAAAGCTAATGTTCAAGAATTCAGAAAATGACAGTAAAATAGAGGCTGGACACACGCACAGTGGGAGATAATTCAGAAAGATTCCTCTTGTGAACCTGTTTAAGCAGGGTTACGGGCCATTAGCACAAGACGAAGAATTCTACAGTGAAGAAGAAGTAGAGCAATCAGACGAAGAGTATTCAGATTTCGCAAGGGCAATGGAAATAGAGATTGAAGAACCTCGTCGAGAAGAACCAGGAACTTCAAGTATTGCACCTACTGTTGAAGTAAGTATTCCTACTCCTCGTGTTTTTTTAGCAGTGCCAAGTAACCAGAGTAACCAGAGTAATTAGAGAACTCAGAGTACTTTCACAAGCAGTTTAGTACAGACTCAATCGAGAAACCAAGGAAAATCAATGGCAGATGAAATCAGGTTACCTATTTTGAGAGGAGATGGATCTAAGGACCCTGACCAACACTGGTTCTTATGAAAAGTTGTAAGGGGAATTAAGCAAGTCACCGACGACGCTGTTAAGAGATATCAACTTAGTACTACCCTGAGGGACCATGCATTGAGTTGGTATATGAAGTTTGTTACAACATATGTACATCCTAGAGCACTGAATGAAAATAATACTGCATTCAGTGCAGAGTTCAAGAAGCCTAAGTTGGAGTCGCAATGCATTACAGAGTTGAAGGAAATGAAGTAGAAGGTGACTGAACCTGTTTGGGAATTTGATGAGAGGTTTAAGACCTTGACAAACTGTTTAAGTTTTCAGATTCCATATGAACAACATAAGGAATGGTTCATTCCTTCCCTCCCGCCACACATTATATTTCCTCTAATGCAACAGAAGATCACTTCATAGGCTGAGGCATTAGAAATTTCCATGAAACTAGAAGCAACCCTTGTAGGAGAATCTGGTCTAGGTACGAGTCAAATTTTGAATCAATTATCTAGTTTATCTGTGCAGGTTGAAGTCATGAAGAAAGACAGAGGAAAAGAGAAAAGAGAAGACATATGGTGTATCAGATGTAAAGAAGAGGGCCATGAAAAAGAGAACTCTCCTTTATTTAGTGAATACTTGGCCTCTGGAGATCCTAACCCTTTGAAGAAGGATACTTTACCATGGTGCGAGGTATGTAGAACTAGACATCACTCTGGTGAATGTTATTATATGAAGAAATATGTCCAGAAACCCACCAATATTTATTGTACATTTTGTAAATATGTGGGACATGATGAGAAGGACTGTAGGGCTTATGACCTCTTGCATGAAAGGTCAAGGGATGCATACAAAATTCAAGGAGAATTATAGCTAGAAGGGAATGTTGCGTAGTTCAATTCCCCGGGAAGAGGAAGCTTCACCCCTCGCGGTGGGTTAAGAGGAAGAGGAGGAGGAGGAGGCATGGGTTGAGGTCGAGGTCATATTATTTGCTATAACTGCACCCAGCCAGCTCATTTGGCAAGTGATTGTCAGAACCCTTGTACTACTAACAGCTACTGTAATTCATTTGACCATGTAATTGAAGACTGTCGATTATTGTTAGCTAAAGTTCAGGAAAGACGAGGTGGAAACCAAAAATTCCAGAAAATATTAGTTGAAACTCGCGATGAGGAACCCAGAGTCATTGTTATTACTAGAGGAGGCGATGTCACAGGAGAAAATAGGGTGACTCCAGGAAAGACTAAAAATGGATCATGGATCATAAGAGCTTCAGAGAAGGCGCCATTGTTTGATCCAAGGAAAGAAAATCATACTTTTGAAGAAGCAAGAAGATAATTTGTAGGTGAATGGGCTTCTTCATCTAGGGCACAATCAAAAGTAAGGGAATGTGAAATGCCTCCAACATTTGATCAGTCTACCCCGCCTAGACAAGGAAAATAGGTAAGAATTTGTGTGGACTTATTGTATACTTGTATCAATTTGATTAAAGATGAAAGAGTTGTGTAGGAACTACAACACTTGATAATACAGTATGAAATTGGAAGACTAGATCCTCTGCTGAGTAGAGTTGTGAATATAGTATATAGAAAAAGGAGGACAAGTAAGGAGCTTCAACTTAGTGCTCATATTGGAGACTACGACATGGACTATGTGGTCCTTGACCTAGGATCAGAAGTAAGTTTTATTACTAAGCAGACTTGGGCATTGATGGAAAGACCTAAATTGATTTACTCTCATATTAGGCTTAGGATGGTTAATCAGCAGGCAGTGAGCCCCTTTGCAAGACTAGAGCATGTCCCTGTGGACATCGACAGAGTGAAAACATTTGCAGACTTCAAAGTGATCGATATTGTTGATGAAAGTTGTCCATATCCTGCGTTGTTGGGTATTGATTTGGATTTCGACAATTTGACTGTTATTGACCTGAAAAAGAGAAGAATGGCATTTGAAGGTGATGGCTTTAGGGTCATTTCACTTCTTGATCTCGATGAAGTTTGCAGATACACATAGCCTATAAGAGATGAAGACCATGCCTATGAGCTAGAGAACATATATAAACTGACAGCAGGACAATAGGATTATATTAATCCTACAACAGATGGAAATATAAGTTGGCGAAGTGAAAGTGCATGCTCGTTAGATTCAAGAGAAGCATTGGAAAATTGGCAGAACGGAATGTATGAAGTCTCTACGCGGAGGTGTGTCAGATTGACTAAGGCAGTTCATTGGATTGGCACATAAGTAATCTTCCTACATTTTATGGCTTGAATAATTTAGAGACATTTCTATTTTAAATTGAAGGATTTGTACAAGTCCAACAGAGGTTGTTGGAACTAGATGAAGCCTTGAAAGCAACACCAACTAGATGGTTGGGAACACACAAGAAGAACATCGTGGAGTGCGTACAATGTCACACCTTGTTGACGACGCACTTTTCAGACCAAGTTGAAGGTTGTGAATTTTGATACACAATTCATATTTTTCCTAAGGACCATGTGCGAAGTTGTGAGGAAGCCTAGAGAAACATTCCTAAAGAACAGTGGATACATAAGTTCATTAACACCTTAGATACTACGCCTATCAATTGGTATCTTCAAGCAGAACTGAGCTTAGTCACTATAGATTGGTATGGTATGACCCAAAAATTTATAGCTACATTCCTATTTGAAAGTCGGTACCCCACAGTAGATCAGGCTTTACAAATTGTAAGACAAAAGGTCTTTGAGGAGGCACCTAACCCCCCTCTTGAACAAGAAGAAGATGAATGGATTGTGCCTCTTCAATGGTTGCAGGGTTGTTATAATATTAATGTTGATGAGGATGATGACCCTAGGAATGTGAACATTTCAAAAAATGAAGGAAAAAGAGATATAGAAGGGCCAGGGATTGAATTACCTTTTGTTGGGCAGACTATTAAAATTAAGAAGGTTAATATTGGAACAGAGAAAGCACCTAAGTTGGCAAATGTTGGAGACTATCAAGATGATGCTACTATTAGTAAGATTACAGAACTATTGCATGAGTATTAGGACATGTTTCCAACCAAGTTCACAGACATGAAGGGCATTAAAGGGCGCATGGGAGAAATGAAGATTACTTTGAAAGAAGATGCAAGGCCTGTCAAGAAGAGGCCTTACAGACTGAATCCCAATTACAAGAAGAAATTTAAGACTGAATTAGATAGAATGTTGGAAGCAGGAATTATAGAACCAGTCGCAGAATCTGAATGGATCAGCCCTATGGCAGTCAAAGATAAGAAGACAGGAGAAATTATAATCTATGTAGATCTAAGAAAATTGAATGATGCATGTTTACATGATCCATTTCCTACACCTTTTACCGATGAAGTTCTAGATAATGTAGTAGGACAGGAAGTGTCTTCATTCACAGATGGCTTTTCAGGCTATCAATAGATCAGAATTGCTAAGGAGGATAGACATATAACTACATTTGCAACAGAATGGGGTTATTTTTAGTACACTGTGATGCCTTTTGGTTTGAATAATGCACCAACCATGTTTTCCACAGTGGTGGTCGAAGCATTTAAGGAATTTTTACATAAGTTTTTGGAGGCATACTTTGATGACTGGACCATTTTTAGTCTATTGAAAGATCATATTGAATGTTTGAGATTAATGTTGGATAATTGTAGGAAATGTCAGATTGCCCTAAACTTGAAGAAGTGTATTTTCTTTTCACCTTTTGGAGTGTTGTTAGGACACATTGTGTGTAAGCAGGGGTTGTTGTTAGATCCTTCCAATATTGTTATCATTGTTGATCTACCTCCTCATACTTCGGTTAGATAGTTGTGCACTGCATTGGGACACACTGGATACTATATAAATTTTATTAAGGGTTACGCATAGACAACAACACCTATGGAGAAGCTATTAAAGAAGGATAGTAAGTTTCAATGGACAGAGGAATGCCAACAAATCTTTGACACATTAAAGCAGAAAATGATCACTGCGTCTATTTTGGTTTTTCTAGATTGGAGTAAGGAATTCCATGTTCATGTTGATGCTTCATCCATTGCATTAGGAGAAGTTTTAGCACAGCCAGGTGCAGAAGATATTGACCACCCTATAGCCTTTGCTAGCAGGAAGCTTTCTACATTTGAAATGAATTATACTACCACTGAAAGAGAAGTCTTAGATATGGTATATGCGCTGCAGAAGTTTAGACACTACTTGTTGGGAGGACATTTTAAGATGTTTATTGATCATTATGCATTGAAGTACTTAGTCAACAAGCCAATGTTGGGGGGAATAATATGCAGATGAATATTATTGTCCCAAGACTATGAATTTGAGATTGTGGTCTAGCCAGGAAGAATGAATAAGGGACCTGACCACTTATCCAGGTTAGAACATGGAGAGGAACCTACTAATTTGGATGATACACTACTAGATGCACAGTTGTTGGCCATAAGGAAAGTCGATGATCACTTTGTTAAGATAGTCCAGTTCATGTCCACGGGAATGGCACCTCGTGAGTATACAATGATTCAAAAGAAACACTTGGAAGTCCGTGCTACAGATTTTCAACTTATAGCTGGGCAATTATATAAAATGGGACCAGATGAGATCTTAAGAAGATGTTTTATGGAGTCAGAAAAACCATTGATTCTTGCAGAAGCACATGAAGGCATTGCAAGAGGACATTATGTAGGGAAAGAAACAATGCATAAGGTTCTTAGAGCTGGCCTCTGGTAGCCCACTTTACATAAGGATGCTAAGGAATACTACAGAGCCTGCGATGTATGTCAAAGAGTAGGGAAGCCTTCTAGAAGGGATGAGATTCCTTTAGCACCTCAATTAACTTTACAGGCATTTGAGAAATGGGCTATTGACTTTGTGGGACCTATCAACCCACTAGGAAAGCACACAGAAGCTCGATATATCATCACTGCTACAAAGTATTTGACCAGATAGGCAGAAGTAAGAGCAGTTAAAGACTATAGTACAACTACAACTGCACGGTTCATATTTGATGATATCATAACCAGATTTGGATGTATGAAGATCCTTAGGAGTGATCAAGGCACACACTTCATTAACAAAACTATTGAATCCTTGACTCAGGAGTTCGAAGTTCACCATCAAAAGAGAACACCATATCACCCACAGGCGAATGGTGCAGTCGAAGCTTTCAATAAGATTTTGGAGACAACGCTCACTAAGATTTGCAGTGTTAATAGAGATGATTGGGATTTGAGAAATCCAGAAATGTTATGGGCTTATAGAACTACTTGCAAAATGTTAACAATGTAGACTACCTTAAAGTTAGTTTATGGCCAGGAAGCAGTGGTACCTATGGAATTTTTTCTTCCTAGTTTAAGAATTGTAGCATTTACAGGTATGGATGACACTAATGTTGTTCAATACAACCTTGTGCAGTTGATGGAACTAGAGAAAGACAGTTTCAGTGCAGGATTTCATCAACATGTACAAAATTAACGAGAAAAGGCTTACCATGATAGACATATCAAGAAGAAAACATTTAAACAAGGATATTTGGTATTTTTATATGACAACAAGTTCATGAAGCATCCATGAAATTTCACAACGCATTGGCTTGGGACATTCGAGGTTTTCTATGTTACAAAAGGTGGAGCTACGCAGTTGAACACTCTTAATGGAGAATGGAAGGATGGTTTAGTAAATGGGAGGCGGTTGAAGCTGTATTTTGACAACTAGTTGCCTCACAACTCTTAGTAAAAGCAAAGGAAGAAGGGTCTAGGTACTAGGTGTAGTTAAAATTGGGTAACAGACACAGAAAATACAGTTTGCACATGATAGGGAGGGACAGAGCAGAAAGCACAGGATGCTCCCAACAGTCTGTAGTCGAAGTAATACAGAAGGCTCAACCCTGCAGTGACTCGGGACGAGTCACATGTGAGTATTGGGGGCCTGTTGGCCCTTGGTCATATATTAAGGAAGAAATCAAAGATTAAGGAATAAGAAAGACAAAGTATGAAGTGTGTGGTAGGCACACAAACCGAGGAAGGGTCGAAGTGGTTAAATAAACATAAAATAAGGAACAAAGTAAAGGAAAGAAAGTCGTTGAAAGAGAAGATCAAGGAAGACAAAGCAACAAAGAAGATACATCATGGACAAGTCATCAAGAGGAATAAGACACTAATGGGTTCTTTGGAGCACCTCGTAGAGAAGAAGGAAGAACAAGTCGGTGAAGTCTTAAAATGAAGGTTATGTGGACCCATGGTTTTTGGCACATGGGCTTCGGTCCATGGTTTTCTAAGAGTCATGGAATGTATAAATAGAGGTATAGAAGAGTTGATATGGGAGGTGATAGTGTTGTTGAGATGTAAAAGTGTTATGTTTTAGGGTATTCTTGTATTTTGGGTCTTCAGCTGGGTGCGAAGATCGACTCTACAGCTGGGTGCGCAGGGATAGGAAATAAAGGTGAAGAGAGAGAAGGATATGCAGTTGAGTGTGCAGATAGAACTATATATATTCATCTATTCTATAAATAAACACAGTTTTGTGGATGTATCCCTAGGGAGAGGGTGAACCGCGTAAAATCTTGTTGTTCCATGTGTTTGATGCTTTGTTATTTACTACCTTTTACACTGTTATTGCAGTGTTATTTTTCCTATTGAAGATAAGATGATATAACTTACTTCACGAAGTTAGGCGTAACACTGTTAAGAATATCTAGGCTATTTTGCATTGTAATTTTGGAATCATCTTTCATTTCCTCTGGTTGTAGACACATTTGTCCTGCAACCCTCCTATTGCTACTTTGGGTGAGACTTCATCTACTTCAGAGGTGTTGTTGTAAGGGCCAGTAGTTAGGGTTTGTTGGTGCATTATTAGAGTTGAACCCTGGGTCTTCCCTTGTGCCAACAATTCCTCATTTGTTCATTGTTTATTTACTTTGCAATTATTGGATGATAATGCTACACTGATATAACACTTGCATTATATGGTTGAAAAGGTTTTAATTTCTCTATTACTGATTCACCCCCCTTCTTAGTAATCCAACAATTGGTATCAGAGCAGGTTCCTTGAGAAATCAGTTTAACCACTGAAAGGTAGATCACGGAGAGAAACAACATGTATAAAAATGGAATACCACAATTTGATGGACAAAAGTATGCACTTTGGAGTAGAAGGATGAAAGCATACATACAAGAATAGGGATTTGAAATTTGGCAATCAGTTGTATATGGATACAAAGAACCAGCAGTTCCGCCGAAAAATGAAAGAGAAATGAAACTCAGGCAAAATAATTCCAAATCCACAAATTCACTTTTGAATGGTATTTATGAATTAGTATACACCAAATTTGTACATTGTAAATCCACTAAAGAGATTTGGGACAATCTCCAAAATATTTATGAAGGAGATTCAAAAGTCAAAGAAACAAAGCTTTAAACTTACAAAGGTCAGTTCGAACAACTAAAGATGAATGAATATGAGAATATTGCATCTCACTTCTTACGAGTCGATGAAATAGTAAATGCAATCATAGGATTGGGAGAAGAAATTAAAGAATCTGTAATTGTTCAAAAGGTACTAAGATCTTCCTATGAGATTTGATCCCAAGATATTAGCACTAGAAGAAAGATCGTATGTAGACTCAATAAGCATGGACAAACTACATGGAATATTTACAGCATATGAAATGAGAACTGAACAGGAAAGTCAAGATATAAAAGAAGCATCTTTCAAAGAATCCAAAAGGACAAAGAAAAAGGGTAAGAAAAAAGAAAAAGGGTAAGAAAAAATAAAAAGAACATAGCAACAATAGTGACATCTCAGAAGATGATGAAGAAATGTCCAACTTTGTTAGAAGATTGAATAAGGGAACCAACGACAAATATAAAGGTAAGTTTCCATTGATTTGTTTTAATTGTGATGGCATTGGTAATTTTTCTAACAAATGTCCTCATAAGAAAAATAAGAGGAATGATTAAGATTACTCAAATAGAAAACAGCCATACAAAGGAAAGAAAACCACACAGAAATATTTCAAGAAAATATTATGCACCAAACAAAACATCTCCTCGTCAAATGAAGATGAAGTCAGTGACAATGAGACAGAAAGAGTTATGTTCATGGAAGTAGAAGACTCTGACAAAGAAGACACCGAAGAAGAATATGAAGAGGCCGAAGAAGAATATGAAGAGGAAAAAGTTAACTACTGAGAAGAATTGTTGTGTGCCATAGAAGTTATAAGAAGAGAGAAGAAGAAAAATAAGAAGCTACAAGAAGAACTAGACAAGAAAGAAGACACTCGGGAACTAGAACAAATGATCACAAATTTGAAGGTTCAAATAGAAGAAGATAAAATAATTGAAGAAGCACTCAAAGAATATCTACAAGAAAGAGATAGGATCATTGGAAATTTGGAAGTAGAGATTGTCACATTAAGAAAGGATCTTCAAAAGAAAAACATGTAGAACAACTCAAAAGTTGTGGATGACATTATCAACAGTAAAAAACCTCATCATGACAAGTCCAGACTTGGATACAATCAGACAGAAAAGGGATCAAGCTCCAAAGCAACAAAACATGAAACATATACAAAAAGCTATGCAGAAAGAATCAAAGGTGATAGGAAGATATACAAGGAAGCTTATAGGGACACTCCTCCACTGAGAATATTCATATTTCAAAATAAACAACTGACATATAGGCCCCAGGAAGAAAAATGATTCAAAAGAGAAACTCCTTTCAGAAGATCTTCAACTCCCAGGTATCAAACTATCTTTTTTGGTTTATTTTATGCATGTAATAATTTTGGACATAAATCTATGAATTTCAGAGCTAACAACAGGAACATAAACAACTTTGAAATTCATACACAAAAGGGTTATCCAAGAAGGCCTAGTGAAACATAGAGAAGAAGTTATAACATGTTTGAATCATTGAGCACTGAAGTGGAATGCTACAAGTGTAACAACATTGGACACATGGCTAAAGATTGCAGAATGACAGTTCCTCCTAGAGAACCACAACAGAACAACAACAGTCACAAACAAGAACATCAAAAGAGAACATGGATAAGAAAGCAGAATCAATATAGCAATGAAGAATGCACACTCTCTCTACAAGCTAAGTAGAAGAAACGTGGTTGGCACGTTGACAGTGGTTGTTCAAAACACATGACGGGTGATAAAGACAGGTTTCTTACATTAAGAAAGGAAAGAGATGGATTAGTCTCCTTCGAAAATTATGATTTAGGTAAAATCATTGGAAAATGAAAACTCAGAATTGGAAACAAGAATATCATGGAAAAAATGTTCTACTAGTATAAGATATGAAACATAATATTCTAAGTGTGATTCAAATGTGTTACCAAGTTCATAAAGTTACTTTCAATTCACAAAAGTGCGATATAAGAAAAGAAGCTTCAGGAAAATTGATTGCAACAGCTGCAAGAACTTCAAGCAACATACATGTACTAAGTGAAATTGGAAATGAAAAGTGTTGTCTAGGTAAGGAAGATGAAAGTTGGATATGGCACAAAAGAATGGATCACATACACTTTGATAACCTTGTCAAAGTCAGCAAAAAGGAAGCAGTTAGAGAAATGCCCCAGATTACAAAACCAACCAACACTTTATGCAAGCATTGTCAACAAGGAAAGAAAACAAAGACCAGGTTTAAATCAAAAGAATATTCAACGACAAGACCATTGGATATTGTGCATATTGATCTATTTGGACCAACTACAACAAAGGGTTTAAAAGGTGAGAAATACTTTATGTTATTAATTGATGATTATACAAGAATGACTGCAGTTTGTTTTCTTAGGAATAAGTCAGAAGCTTTTGAAAACTTCAAGGTCTACAAGGAAATGGTTGAAAATGAAATGGATTCAAAAATCAAATGTTTGAGATCTGATAATGGAGGAGAGTTCACTTCAAAGGAATTTATGGACTACTGTAGCAGACATGGAATAAAAAGACAATTCTTCGTTGCTAGGACACCTCAACAGAATGGAGTTGTTGAAAGAAAGAACA
>SNQJ01S0036063.1:0-10566 GCA_010110895.2 Picea sitchensis | reverse complement strand
CTTTTGCAGCCCATTATAACAATTTTACAACTTCAAATATAACCCATTCCCTATATGGTTAAGAACCAATGTAATGGCGTAAAGGCAATGGGTGCTTTGTGTAAGGTTATGGGAGGTCACGGGTTCGATCCTCCAGACTCCTAATAAAATTAAAAATGACCTTATCCATAAATGGTCAATGAGAGGTTGCCATGTGGTAGCCTCTCATTGGTCTATCTTCGCCATGTGTCTAACTGTAATTGGTCCACCTGTGCCACATGGGTTTCCCAGTCACTTGCTTAGTTGGACGTACATTGTGCCACTTGGAACCTTAGGGTGTTGCCACAACAGCCTCGTACAGTCTGTACGATCGTGCCACTTTTCCACCCTTGTAGTGGTGACATGTGTCACCTTGAACCCTTTGACTTTGACTTTTTCTTAGTTTGACTAGAACTTTGACCGACTATAAATTTTTCATACGAACTTTGTTTGAGGCGATTTGTTTGTGTCGTTGGAAAGATATCGCTGAGATCTACGCAATGATGTCCTTTTCAAGAGCATTTGAGATGATCAAATTTTAAGCTTTTCTAGATCCTCCTTGAACCTTTGTGAGAATTTTGGATCCTCCTGGGAATTCGTGAGAATTCCTAGATTATCTGGCATCAGAATCCGTAGGAGATCTTAGAGTTCCCCTATGTGGGGATGGAATTCCATCATGATGCTGAGATGCAGTTGGCTCCTGGGGAGGTATGGGATCATCAAGGTATGTTGGTACTCTTACTATATTTTTATTTGATTTAGTTTCTGCACTTTTATTGGAACACTAAAAATTGATGGGTTTTGTATGTTGTTTTGCAAATGTGGGACCGAATGACTAAAAAGTTGATTTTGTGTGAGATGAGATGGAGGGTGTGTGAGAGGAGGTGGGTTGAGCGAGGAGGCATCGTCGATACGATGATCATAGTGATGGTCATTCTAAGTATCTATCTCGAGATGAGGTAGTATCCCTCGTCTGAGAGATGGATGAGTTACAACAATGTTTTGATGCAGTATTAGAGGGGGTGCCAGAGGATCGATGTCCCCATATCCAAGATGATCGAATCCTACAACAGTGTGTGGGGGGAAACCATGAGTGGCAATCCTTAGTGTGTCATGTTGCAGTGGTTGGTTCCATGGTGATGGGGTGTTTTCCCCTAAGGTTAGTGCCCCCAGCTGGGAGAAGGGGAGTGCCCCTAGCTAGTCGAGGTCCACCAACAAACTCGTCGATGTGTCAATTTTTAGAGTTAGGGGCACTGTAGGTGCCAAACTAGATTGTATGGGCATGGCCCACATTTGTTTGTATGATATATGTATAGGAGTTGAGGCTCCCATTTTGTATATTTTGAGAATAGTGGTTGGGATTGGACTCCGGTGATGGGTCACAGATGATGTATATTTTTGTTGAAACATTTATGGTACCACTATATATACATGTATATATTTTTTGATGATGTTTATGTTTTTGGCATATGTGTGATTGATGTATGGTCTGATCCTTGTTTTGATGTGGATGTGGATGAATGATGTTTGTAAAAATGAATGTCTAAGATAATGTGATAAATGCCAATCTAGCACTTGATTAGCCATGGTATTTGCAACTTGGTTTAGACTCCTGGGAATATGTGTGAATGTGATGGATTCAAAATTCTAAGATAGTAATCTAACTTGCATGTATTTTTGAAATAAGCACGGATCATGGACACGATACACATTATTCATCTGCTTGATAATGAGCTTTGGAATCAAGGAGGACTCTTAGGTGACAGATATGGTGATGACTAGCCTCGATGAGGCGACCAATTATGACAAAAAAATCAGCTTGGTTATTGGTGGTTGGTCTGAGGCATATACCATTGGATTGGAGTAATACATGTTCCGAGGTATAAATGGCTCAAACTGTCGAAGTGAGATTTCGAGTCCAACGACTGGCACCATCGATGTACCCAATGTGGTAAACGGATGGAAAATTCATTTGTGAAAACAAGGAAAAAGGATCAAACATATGTCATGTAAGGGTTTTTGTAAAAAACACTAAAAGAACTAGGAAAATACAAGAAGATCCTAAGGTAGGGTGGTTATGTTTAAGGTTATAATTTCTTCAAGTATAACCCATTGATAGTATTTGAGAGTAGCTCCATCTGGATGAGACAGGATGTAGACGCCCTTACTGAGACAATGGCGAACGATAAATGGTCCTCGGCAAAGGGACTCAAATTTGACATGTTCAAAGGTGGCATGAGTGATGTCATAGGCCAACACAAAATCGCCTTCTTTGAACGATTGAAGGTTAACTTGGCAGACAAAGACCTCTTTAGAAAATTTCTTGGCCACTTCATTGTTTTGCAAAGAGGAACAGTGATCCTTGTCTAAGGATTCAATATTGAGGAATCCTTGCTCCATTGGGCTGGCGTAAGGTAAGAGCTGAATTACAATGTGTAGTGTGGGGATTTCTCCTTCTATGGTAAGGTAAACTTTGATTCCATGACCTATATGAAATGGTGTGAAGTCGGTGGTAGTTTTGACTACGGTGCGTGTTGGCCCTTGACCAAGTTTAAGAGTACTTGGTCATACTTGACCACTTTTGGGACTACGACAGCTTGCCAAGGAAGGAGTGCAATGTGAAGCACAAAATAAGGAAGCAAGACCTATTTTGGGGTCCATTTTAGGGTTTTTGGGTTGATGTAACGGGAAAGGGATGTCGGCCCGTGGGTTTACCCACATTTAGGCCCATTTTTTAATCTATAAATAGGCAATGTAGATAGTAAGATAAAGAGGAGATAGTAATGTAGTACATCTATGTGATGTATGAATGAAAGCTTAGTGCTAGTAATTGGATCTATGTGATCAAATGTATCTTAGAGTTCTCTGTGCATGAGATCAAAGAGCTAAGTGCAGGTTGTTATAGTTTGATGCTGAAGAGCAAGGAAGAAGGATCTAGTGAGCTGCGCAGATCTTCTGTCTTGTGAGAAGTAAGGGTCATTAGAGCTCCGTGTTGTAACTGCTTGACCAAGATAATATAAATAAGACTTTGTGGACGTAGCCCCGGGGTGGGGGTGAACTACAGTAACTGTGTGTATAGTTCTTTGTGCTTCGCTCTTATGTATTTATCTCTTTCTTGGCTAAGTGCTTGATATGATTAAGTAGACCTAGTTATGCTATGTGTTGTTGATGAATGAATGAACATTAGATCTGATATTTGAGATGCTTAGTGCTTGATCTGTTGAATCTAACCTATATTTTTGTGCATAAGTACTGAATCATTCTTAGTATTATATTCACTTTGATTCTTTGTACCTTCTGAAAAGTATATTAATGAATGAATGCTAAGAAATAACTGATGCTAAGTGCGTTGTAAGAAAGATAATCACATATCTATGTCCCAGATAAGGTTGCAGACACCTGAGTCTTGTAGCCACCCTTGCCTCTACCTCGGGTGAGACTTCATTTGCTTCGCAGGTGTTGACGAAAGGGTCGGTAGTTAGGGCTTTGTTGGTGCGCTCTTGAGCGTTGAACCCTGGGTCTACCCCTGTGCCAACAAATGGTTCCACTTCCAGGACTGGAACTATGATTGATGGGACATGAAGAAGAAAAAGCTTTGCGTGAAATAAGCTCTATGCGTAGATCTGTTGCTCTAGTGCACAATGTTCTGTTTGACCTATGAAGCTTTGTGCCAAGAAAAGAGGTCGGATCTGAAGAAAGAGAGGTCATATCTGAAGAAAAGAAGTCAGATCTATGAATAAAAAGGTAAGATCTGTAAGCCCTATGCCTTGATAAAGGTAAGAATAGTTAAAAGTCTTAGATCTGGAAGCTTTGTTCTCTGCAGAAGTAAGATAAGTGAATTTTTTTTATTTTTTTTTGTTTCTAAAGCATGGATCTAGGTATGTTTGATAGATTATATCCTAGCTTCAAAACTAGGGCATTAATAGATGAAAGAAAGCTTGATATGAATAGATCTGATAAGTATAGTGATAGATATGTTATACCTATGCATCGAAAGAATGTTTGGACTAACAAGTGGATGTAGGATCCTAGAAAAAGTCTTTTGCAAGCTAGCCACCATGATCCTGGTGCGCAATACAGAAGGAGTTGGGGAACATCTAAATGGATGAGAGGATTAACCCTCTGTTATAGTTGCAAACGACTTGGACATCTTGCTAAAGAATGCCCTGGGAGAAGACCTAGTTGCCTCTGTTGTAAGGCTATGGACCATGAAGTATTGGATTGCCCTAGAATGATTGCTAGGATTGAGAAGCTGAATATGAAACAAGCAAACCCTGAAGGAGATCAAGAGACCAAGGTTAAAGAAGAAACCCAAAAAGAATCAGAAAAGATATTGCTACAGATGAAAGATACCTTGAATGACCACCGACATGTTAGGCTATCAGAGATCTTCAAAGAAAAGGAGAAAATCGAAGCAAGAATAGGGGACTTTGACATTGACTGTACTCTTGTTGAAGAAGTGCAAGTGAACATTATGCCAGAAAGAACTTGGGAAGCTATAGGGAAGCCTGCCATAATCCTTTCCTTAGGAGGAACAAGTTTCTTCAGAGGAAAGCTAGTAAAACTATGTGGAAGGCTCGCCCGGATACCTATGACTGTCAATGGAACTTCGACAGAGGAAGACTTTGAGATCATTAAATTTGTTGAAGACAACACCCCATTTACCATGCTCATAGGAAAACCCTGAATTGATAGAGAACAGGCCAGACGAAGAGAAGAAGAGAAAGTTTTGGAATAGAAGAAGCAAGAATTAAAATACTTTATGACCAAAAGGATCGCACACCTGATTGAAGAACAAAAGAGCAGATCAAAGATAGTTAATATTAGTACCTCTGATGTCGAAGCTAAGAGAACACTTGAGGATTCGCAAAAGATTGAGTTGCCTATTTTTGATACAAAAGAAGTATTATCAAGGAACCCTAAGAAAGATTTTCCATAGTGCGAAGTAACTAAGACCACAAAAGATAAACATAAGAATGGTAAAAGTATTACTGAGACGAAACTCACTGGAAAGAAGGCTAGGAAGTAAAGAAAGAAAAGAGCTAATACTGTAAGGTTACAAGAGGTTCGAGAGGACACTTTGCAGCAAGAATAATTGCAGAATGGGAGCTTCACCGAGATATCAGAACAACGACATAGAATACTTCGCCATGATGAAGCAATATAGCAATTGGAACTGATATACCCGTTCGACCGCCACTCCGAATGGATCAAAAAGTAGTTATGGGTTACCACTAGACTGTTGGATAGCACCAGAACAGATAGAATGGAGTTAATGAAGGCCCCATGTCCATTGCAAGTAGACCATTGCTGAGATTGCCTACTTAACCTGTCACGCCATGCACCGAGAATAATTTTTTCTAACTGAGAATCTGAGCATGAACCCTGAGATTTACTTACCCTGAGATCATTGCCTTACTATTTGTTGTCGTCTTTGAATTCCTTTTGTACCCGAGCTAGCTGACCCAAGTTTGTATGTCGAACGAGCTCAACGTTGCTGAGAAAATTGTTGAAGAAGTTCTAATTGATTTAATGGCTGAGAGAGTCATGTCAGAACGTGAAATGTCTACAGGTGTACATGCATCGTCCTCGGGCGTACTGCCATCTTCTCCCTCCACTGCTCAATCAGGACCAAGGGTATGAGTTCCACTTTAGCTGGTTTCTCATACTCATCACATTCATCACGTGGGAACTACCCGAGGGAGCCACATTTCCGGAGATCGAACCCTTCGAACCCCTCGCCGCAAAGTTCTGTACGCTATGGTACTCCAACGACATGAACAAACAGTGGCAGTCCAATGTCATCTTCCATGCGTACTACACTTAGTTGAGGAATGTCACTCAGTCTACACAACACATTGCACCCAACACTCTTCATAGGTTTCGAACTTTGATGAAATTCAGCGCAGATCGTTACTTCACCTACATCACAACGCGCGCAGACGAGCACACACAACAAATCCAATCATATTACAAGCTGATAGAAGATGACATGGAGGAGATTACCAAGGAATTGTCGATAGACCTCCTTGTTGCAGCAGACCCCGCAGAGATGTCTAACATAGATAACCCTGAAGATATGTCGGATACACCAGGACCACGCAAGACTAAGAAGGATGTGGAAGTTCAAGATATCCACAACACATCCACGAAGACTGCTTCACTCTCACATGTGAAGGGAGGTGATGATGAAGAAAAGGAAAGGAAGATTACCCCACCACGACCCTCATCCAGAAAGAAAACTAAGGCCACCCGGACCACGCTTAAGACTACGCTTACCCCGGATGATTTTGACTTCTTAATTACCGCATTGAATGATGTTTCATTAGAGCTCGCGGAAAAGAAAGAAGAAAAGCATGAGGAACTATTCTGTCGGATCACGGGCAAATTCAAAGAAGCGCAGCAGGCACTTTAGTCTAGCCAAGCAGTTTCTACGACACCGTTAACAATGGAAATATCTGGAACAGGCGATGAGCCCACACAGTTATGCCAGATCGCCGAGAAAGTCGAAGCTTGCCTTCGACGAGCTCAAGAAGACATAGCGAAAGCCACCCAGGCTTTGGCGCAAGCACATCACACACATGAAGAAAAACAGAGAAAGGAAAAACATGAGAAGCTCGACTTACAAGCGAAATGGGAGGAGGAAAAAGCCCAGTTACAGAAAAGCAAGGACTAGTTGCTAGTAGAGAAACTTGAAACACAAGAAAGATTTCACAAGGCACTGTGCTCTATGACGATCATAGAAGTGAAGATGGAAGATCGTCTTCCATAGTAGGTGACCCAACTGGAAGTAGTAATCCAACAACTTCAACAGCGCATCATGGATCTGGAGCTCCGCACCGTGCCTAAGACACCCCAAGAGATAAGAGATCTAAGAGAGGCCACTGCTTGAAGCACAATCAACTGATTAAAAACTTTGGCTTCGGAATGTAGGAAACTAAGCACCAGAAGCGCCCAAACCTATGAAAACCTCGCAGAGAATTCTGAATTGCAGACATTGGAGGCACAACTCCATGAAGAAAAACAACATGGAGATGTTCTACAAGCGCAACTGAAGTCTGTGACCCCAGTGGAAAGAATGAAGAGGTTCTAAGAGAAACGCACAACCCAACAACGAGTACACACGCTGCAAAGTAAAGTAATGGACGTCTCCCAATGACTACAACCACTCCAAGAGAAGGCATGCCAACTGTTCACCGAACTTGAAAGCTAGGGAGCTAAACTCGAATAGGGTGTCATCACTACAGAACAACGCCTAGAAGGACCGCTCAATGACACAGTAATCCAGGAATTTATTGAACAAGAGGTTGTCGCACTGCAGCAGGTTGAAGCCACTCGAGCCAAGCTCGAGGCGTTTGAAGCAGAATTGGTCAAACCTGAGTGAATCGGGACGAGTCACAGGTGAGTGTTGGGGGCCTATTGGCCCTTGACCAAGTTTAAGAGTACTTGGTCATACTTGACCACTTTTGGGACTGCGATAGCTTGCCAAGGAAGGAGCGTAACACGAAGTAGAAAATAAGGAAACAAGACCTATTTTGGGGTCCATTTTAGGGTTTTTGGGTTGATGTAATGGGAAAGGGATGTCATCCCGTGGTTTTACCCACGTTTAGGCCCATTTTGTAATCTATAAATAGGTAATGTAGATAGTAAGATAAAGAGGAGATAATAATGTAGTACATCTATGTGATGTATGAATGAAAGCTTAGTGCTAGTAATTGGATCTGTGTGATCAGATGTATCTTAGAGTGATCTGTGCATGCGATCGGAGAGCTAAGTGTAGTTTGTTATAGTCTGATGCTGAAGAGCAAGGAAGAAGGATCTAGCAAGCTACGCAGATCTTCTATCCTGTGAGAAGTAAGGGTCATTAGAGCTCTGTGTTGTAACTGCTTGACCAAGATAATATAAAGAAAACTTTGTGGACGTAGCCCCAGGGTGGGGGTGAACCATGGTAACTGTGTGTATAGTGCTTTGTGCTTTGATCTTATGTATTTATCTCTTCCTTGGCTAAGTGCTTGATATGATTAAGTAGACCTAGTTATGCTCTGTGTTGTTGATGAATGAATAAACATTAGATCTGATATTTGAGATGCTTAGTTCTTGATCTATTGAATCTAACCTATATTTATGTGGATAAGTATTGAATCATTCTTAGTATAGTATTCACTTAGATTCTCTATACCTTCTGCAAAGTATATTAATGAATGAATGCTAAGGAATAATTGATGCTAAGTGCATTGTAAGAAAGATAATCACATATTTGTGTCCCAGCTAAGGTTGCAGACACCTGAGTCTTGCAACCACCCCTGCTTATACCTCGGGTGATACTTCATCTGCTTCGCAGGTGTTGCCGAAAGGGCCGGTAGTTAGGGATTTGTTGGCGCACTCTTGAGTGTTGAACCCTGGGTCTGCCCTGTGCCAATAGTGCGATATGCCCATAATGTTGAAAATAACATATGGTTCCAGTTAGTTTTGTGTTTATCCATAGTGCGTTGGAGCATGGTTTTGAGGACTTTGTTGACAAATTCAACTTTCCCATTTGATTGTGGATAGTATGGTGAAGCTAACTCATGATTAAATCCTAGCTTGGTGGATAACTCAGTGAAGACTTCATTTTTGAAATGTTTACCATGGTTAGAAACCAATTGGAGGGGAACTCCAAAATGGGTAATGACATGGTTGAAGAAGAAATGAGTTGTGATGTCTGTCGTATTATTTAATGTTGGCATAGCTTCCACCCATTTGATGAAGTAGTCAACAACAACTATGATATATTTGTGCCCATTGTTGGATGGGGGATTGCAAGTCATGAAATCTATGCCCCTTTTGCAAAAGGGTCATGTCGTAATGATTAGATGGAGGGGAGTGGGTGGTGCTATGGCTTTGTGTACGTACAATTCACATTGGTAACAATGCTTGATGGTGTGGATGCAGTCGTAAAACAAGGTGGGCCAAAAGTAACCAACCCGAACCACTTTATGTGATGTGGACATACTGAATAGATGACCCCTGTATGCACCACTATGGAAGTCAATTAGGAATTTTTCTGCCTCTTTGATGGTGAGGCAAAGATTGAGAATAATGTCTCCCCCCTGCGATAAAGTATGTCTCTTATAAGGAGGTAGCGGGAAGCTTGATGATGGATGTGGTAGTGGTCGTCTTGACAGAGATGAGGGCCAAATTTTTTCATACGAAGATATATGAGAATGTCTCCATACCATGAGTTGTCGAATGAAATCAAGAATAAATGTTCATCCAGTAAGTTCTCATTCATAGGGGTGTCATTTGAGTTTGATGGGAGGTCTGCAATCATCTCTGTAAGTGCAAAGGATTTATTTATCTTGGGAGTTGTGAACTCTATATCGTATTCTTGGAGGATGACGATACAACAAGCAAATTTTCCATTGATCTGGCACTGACTGAGTAGGTATTGCATCAAATTAGAATCTTCCATGACCTTGGTGGTTTGACGCAAGATTTAGTGGCAGAGTTTTTCTACTTCCAGGACAACCACTAGGGATAACTTCTCTTCGTGATTGTACTTCATAGGTTCCCTATAGAGGTTTTTTCTTTATGTGTCACCCAAATTTATCACATTTGGTTCCTATATGGACCAGTTGGATTTTTCCACGTGCCATCTGTACGGATAAAATGACAACCTAGTTAGTGGACACATCAACATCCGTACGCATAGTTGGAAGTGATGTGGCATCCATATAGTATAGGTGGCACCACTGAAAGGGTTCCACGTGGTAGGTTGTATAATGACGTGGAAGATACACTGGCAGCACAATTAGAGTCGATGTGGCAGGGTTGTACAATATGTAGCTCAATCCGACGGTGCCACATGGTAGGGTGTACAATTGAAAATGAGTTGGAAATGTTGGGAAATAAGAGGTTGCCATGTGGCACCTTCAAGAAGCCTAAAGAGGGTGGGCCAAATCTCTAACGGTTAATGCTATATATATATATAGTTATAGTTATAGTTATAGTTATAAAAAAAGCAAGAGTACATTCCTAAGATTGGTATGAGGTGTGCATTTTGAAAGAAAGAAATGGTTTCAACAAATGACAAGGATTCTTCTAATCCAAATCCTTTCGATACTAAAGAGGCATTATTTTCCATGTTCATAGAAATGAAGGCCATGGTGGAAGAAATGTATGAGGATCGAAAGAAGGCCAAGGGAGAAAGTACATCGGTAAAAACAAAAACAGTTAAAGGAGAAGGAGAAGGTGAAGAACCTCCAGAGCCTCCTTCACCCTCATCACCCTCATCATCATCATCTTCTTCTTATGGGAGTGAATATTTTTCTCATAAGAGGAAAAAGAATTCTAAGAAGTATTCTCATTCTCATGATCTGCCTTTGTTTTGTTTTGTTGGCTATACTATTCCAGACCCGTGGGACTGACATGTGGCTAAGTTTGTTGGATCATGTTGTCATTGATGCCAATGGTTTGATTGATTGATGTCAAGTGATTGATTGATGTCAAAGGATTGATTGATTGATGATTGATGTAATATAATATGTATTGTCCTTGATGAGAATGCAT
>SNQJ01S0036062.1:215589-227425 GCA_010110895.2 Picea sitchensis | reverse complement strand
ATAATCTCTATAATAATATTTAAATATTTAAATTCAAAATAATGTCTACATAAAACTTATTATAATTTTTATAATAAAATTTAAATTTGTTCAGAAAATGTTCATAGTGCTTTTGAGAGCTTGTCGACATTTCGGATCCACAACACGATCCATCTTCGGGACAAAAAAGCCTGAGGAAAAATAAGAGAGGAACCCCTAATAAATAATGAAGAGGCGGTTGGAAAACCAAGGTCGGTTGAGAGAAACCCTAGATTTGAGGAGATTTTAAATTCTAGAGTAAATCTAGGGTTAATTTGATGCGGTAATATTAATATTATTAGTGGTTTAATTTGATAACCATATGGTGTTATTATTAATGTTAATTTTATGTTAGTTATAGGTTAAATTTAGGGTTGATTTAATGAGGTGGCATTAGTATTATTATTGTTACCCTAGGTTTGAGGAGAATTTTCAAAAATATTTAAAAGTGATTTAGTCAATTAATGAATTAGGTAGTTTTAAATTTTAAAATAGGTATTTAATAGTGGTAAAGTTAATTAATGGGTTAAGTGGTTTAATCCTACGGTGTTAATATTAAATTATAGGTTAAAACTAGGGTTAATTTGATGGGGGTAGTGTTAATATTATTGGTGATTTAAATTGATAACCAAATGGTGTTATTATTATTAATATTATTTTTATGTTAATTATAGGTTAAAATTAGGGTGGATTTAATGAGGTGGCAATAGTATTATTATTGTTATATTAGTGTTTGGCTAAGAGAAACCCTAAGTTTGAGGGGATTTTTCAAAAAATTATTTAAAAATGATTCACTCAATTAATGAATTAAGTGGTTTTTAAATTTAGGGGTGTCAAAGGGGGTTTTTGTAAGGTAGGTTGGTATGAAAGGTTTTAATAAGGTTGGTTTTTTAAAGAAACAGGTTAAGTTAAGGTAAGGGAGAGTGAGGGTGTAAGTACTAGAGTTCTGAGGTTAACGTTTTCTTTCCCGAATGAGCGAGATCCCCATCTCCTTACACAATAAACATAGGAGTCCTTATTATCATTGGATTCTTTTGTCTTTCATATCATTGAATTCTTTTGTCTTTCATATGCATATTGCATATGTATTTTGTAAAAGTCACGGGGAATAAAGGATTAGATATTAAAAATAATGGTATTTTTAGCTAATTCAAAATAGACTAACATATACTAAAATAGACAGTTCCAAAACTTTTTATAAAGAGCATTTCATACTAAGTCTTCATTTCATAGACCATAACCACCTACTATTGTTTTAGCTATCTTCTTTAAGACAACAAATATTGTCTCAATGTTATTGTTGGACAAGGAACTTTTATAGAAAATATTTTTATTCACTATCATTTGTTATCATTTTGGTCTCCTCCACACACACACACATATAGATAGATAATATTGTATCTCCCAAATTTTTTTAAGAAACCCACAAAATCTTTCTCATATACAATTCTATTTTTTAAGAATATCAGGAAATTTGATGAACTAAGATGTAACTTATTAATGAATACATCCCATTAGATGACATGATTTTATCCTAATCCAAGATGTATTAATATTTCCATCCTTCCTAAAAAAATACTATTAATTGGAAATATTTATTAATTAGTTTTAAAATATTATTCTATTTAAGGATATTTAATTATCGATCTTACTTTGCATAATTTTAATATCTATTCATAGTTTAGTTCCAATCTAAAACTTTTACTTATTTCCCACAACATTCAACAACAAGAGAAAATGAAAAAGTTAAAAGATTTAATATTCTTGAAAAAATGAAAAAATTAAAAGATTTAAGATTTAAAAGAAAATTCGGCACCGACATACCGTGCTTTCCTGTTTCTGTCCATCCAGAAAACCCACTTGTGAAATTAAATAAAAGAGAGAAAAACACTATTAAATAAATAATTAAATCTGAAATCATGAACTAAATGAAAACCAATTAACTTAGCATAACTGAAAATCGTGATCATCCACAGGGTTTTAACATATCTCGCTTAAACAGACCTACTGAACTGGTTACTTGTTTCTCGTTCAACTATTTCAAGCAGGAGAGGCCTTCCAAAGGTAACAAATTAAATCATCCCTTGATTTAGTTGATGCAATAACTACTTCCGAATAATCCCATGCAGGCGATAGACATCTTTTATCGGTTCAAAGAATGCTCCTATGCTGTAGGAATTACAGATTTACTCATTTTCAGGGAGCGTGTGGTCATCGAGCGATTACACGACTGCAGCGATTACACGACTACCTTTGATGATGTCAAAACACAATACTGCAACATCCTTGATAGATCGCTGTGCTTATAAAAAAGAGAGAAGAAGAAGGAATTTTCACACACAAAATATATTTTTTTCAAGTATCATTGTTTTACACAAGTTACATATTTATAGGAATAATAGAATTCTCTAGATCTATGAATTGTCGATCTAGGATTCTAATAATAGATAAAACATCCTACAACCAACTCAAAACCTTATTTTAATAAGAAATTTTTACATTATTACAACTAATTTTTACATTATTCCAAGTGCCCCCTTTAATGGAGAAATTAACTTTCTACACTACACAACAACACATGTATCATTGGTTCACACAAGTATCGTATTTATAGGAATAGTAGAATTTTCTAGATCCATGAATTGTGGATCTAGGATTCTAATAATAGATAAGACACCCTACAAATACACATCAATACACAACAACTAATTTTTCTTATGTATCATTGCTTCGCACAAGTTACATATTTATAGGAATAGTAGAATTCTCTACATCCATGAATTGTGGATCTAGGATTCTAATAATAGATAAGACACCCTACAACCAACTCAAAAACATTATTCCAATAATAACTTCTTGTTGTTTCAATGACAACCTATTACAACTAATTTCTACATTATTCTAGGTTCCCCCTTTAATGGAGAAATTAGCTTTCTACAATACACAACAACACACTTATCATTGCTTCACACAAGTATCATATTTATAGGAATAGTAGAATTCTCTAGATCCATGAATTGTGGATCTAGGATTCTAATAATAGATAAGACACCCTACAAATACATAACATTATACAACAACTAATTTTTCTCATGTATCATTGCTTCACACAAGTTACATATTTATAGGAATAGTATAATTCTCTACATCCATGAATTGTGGATCTAAGATTTTAATAATAGATAAGACACCCTACAACCAACTCAAATCATTATTCCAATAATAACTTCTTATGGTTTCAATGACAACCTATTACAACTAATTTCTACATTATTCCAAGTGCCCCCTTTAATGGAGAAATTAACTTTCTACAATACACAATAACACACGTATCATTGCTTCACACAAATATCATATTTATAGCAATAGTAGAATTCTCTGGATCCATGAATTGTGGATCTAGGATTCTAATAATAGATAAGAAACCCTACAAATACACAACAATACACAACAACTATTTTTTCTCATGTATCATTACTTCACACAAGTTACATATTTATAGGAATAGTAGAATTCTCTACATCCATGAATTGTGGATCTAGGATTCTAATAATAGATAAGACACCCTACAGCCAACTCAAAACCTTATTCCAATAATAATTTATTGTGGTTTCAATGACAACCTATTACAACTAATTTATACACTTTCCAAGTGCCCCCTTTAATGGAGAAATTAACTTTCTACAATACACAACAACACACGTATAATTGCTTCACACAAGTATCATATTTATAGGAATAGTAGAATTATCTAGATCCATGAATTGTGGATCTAGGATTCTAATAATACATAAGAAACCCTACAAATACACAACAATACACAACAACTATTTTTTCTCATGTATCATTGCTTCACACAAGTTACATATTTATAGGAATAGTACAATTCTCTACATCCATGAATTGTGGATCTAGGATTCAAATAATAGATACAACACCCTACAACCAACTCAAAACCTTATTCCAATAATAACTTCTTACAGTTTCAATGACAACCTATTACAACTAATTTCTATATTATTCCAAGTGCCCCCATTAATGGAGAAATTGACTTTCTACAATACACAACAACACACGTATCATTGCTTCACACAATTATCATATTTATAGGAATAGTAAAATTCTCTATACATGAATTGTGGATCTAGGATTCTAATAATACATAAGACACCCTACAAATACACAACAATACACAGCAACTAATTTTTCTCATGTATCATTGCTTCACACAAGTTACAAATTTATAGGAATAGTAGAATTATCTACATCCATGAATTGTGGATCTCGGATTCTAATAATAGATACTCTACAACCAACCCCAAACCTTATTCCAATAATAACTTGTGGTTTCAATGATAACCCATTACAACCAATTTCTACATTATTCCAAGTGCCCCCTTTAATGGAGAAAATAACTTTCTACAATACACAACAACACACGTAGACGTAAACTCTACATTACAAAACTTACAATAGTAAACAAATTACAATATTAATTTTTGTCTAGTTCTTTGTCTAATCTGGTCTTCATTAGCACTTACACCCACTCTGCAATCTCACAGTTTCCACTCTTTTTTCACCACACTTGACTCGTTTAATATGCAAATGCTTCTAACCTCATTGGCGTACCTGTAGAACATATGCTTCTTGACCTCTCGAAGGACAATATCGATACAGAATCATTCTATGGAACTACCTGTCATGTCTGCATTTTTGGATTCTCTCATTTTGCGGTTAAAGTCACTTAAGGAGACTTGAGTCAATCAAGTCAGAGGGTGAGACTATGTCATCAATGAGCTCGAAAGTGTTTGGATAAGTTTTATGAGGTTCAACTTAGTTTATTTACCATTATTCATTATGAGGATCATTTATGCGCAATTTTTTCGTGCTTCCATTGCATTCCAACGATTTTCGTAAAATGGGGTTATTAATGGGCATATTTTAATTAATTACACTAACGGTACTATTTGGATATTGTTTCTTGGAGAAATACCTTAGTGTAATAGCTAGTTGGAACCGAGGAAAAAATATCTACAAGATGGGATGATGAAAAGTGACTTTCAATGGCTCGAGAAATCCTAAAGGTGAATTAATCACTTTTTGGACTCAAAATGTTCATTAAATTAATAAAGTGTTTTTATGAGAAAATATGAAAGATGAATTAAAAGTCACTTGAAGGCAAAAAGGTGAAAAACGGTATAAAAGAGAGATAAGGGCTTATATTCTCTCATTATTGAAGAATGTGAATTGGAAATTAGAACCCATAAAGGAGTCAAGGAACTTCCTTCTTGTTTGGTGGATGTCTGGGTGAAACAATCGTCATTGACAAAGTTTGGTGTTGAAAGACACACCCTAGTCCATTGGTAGGACCACACAGTTTCTTCATCGAGCCAGAGGATCAGACTACATCAACATACACAGATCCAATGCAAGATGGTGCACATTTATTCAGTTGCAACGTGGGGTTTTCTTGGAGGATTTATTAGAAAAAGAGGGTTGCTAGGCCCAACCAGTAAGGAAAAACCCGATTCCATCAAATCCATTTGAGAGGAGACCAGGTCGCTTCATTTGAGACAACTATCATTAGTTTTTGACAAGTAAAACTCTTAGGGTGCACCAATGCAATAGTTTCCAGTGCATGAGGGTTCCAACAACTATCTGAGGCTTCGACAGTATATCGAAGAGACAAAAACATTACCTATGAGGAAGAGAGAGTGTTCTAGAGAGAGGGAGGAACCTTTAGAGATATATTCCAACCCATTCTAATGGGTATTTCTACTAGGGTGAACATTCCAGTCATTCCCTTGAGTTGTGCAATGTATTTTTGAGTGCATGTAGATCATTATTTCATGCATGCAGTTGATTGACCCAGGATATATTAGATCCATCCATATACATTAATTATTGGTATTTATCAATATTTTTTGTTGTATTCCACGAAGATCTCCATATAAAAAAATCTAGCTCAAGAGTTTTTTCTTGCGTTTCCTGCATTTTATGTTATATTGTTCGTCATTTTGCTTAATAAAATCATTGAGTTGGTTATGGTTCCTCATATATTTGTATGCACTGTATTAAACATTTAAACATAACATAATGGATAAAGAAACCTTTGAAACCCAATAAAAAAAACCCAGTGTATCATATCTACCACCAAAAACTCAATTATTATCAATTTATATCCAAATCCGGGATCGGGGATATTATAGTGGTATTAGAGATGGTTTTCCTGCCAGCCTTAAGGGTATTCAGTGAGAATAAATTTCAGATCGAAAATTAGTGGGATCAATATTTGGAAAATCAGTGGGCAAGAGATGAGGAGTTTATAGATTGTTTGAGGGAGTATATGGTGCTTAGTGAGGCATTTTACATAGCCATGACATTCAAATAATTTTTCACCATCAAACATCCTTAGTGGTATGAGACCCAATTAGTAGCGGATCATAATTCCTTTAAAAGCACATGGCATAAATTGAAGGAGAATGAAGGACAAATTGACCTTTTCGATGATCATTCACCTATTTATGATAGGGATGTGTGTAATGAGTATGATACAAAAGAAACATTTTATACACCATTAGAGTTGACCTATGAGGGCAATGACATTAGTATATATGATGGTTAGGATAACAACCCATGTGATAACGTTTCCCGATCAACCTCAACATCTTATCATTGTTATGATGCTTATGACAATTTGGGTTTGAGTACACCTAAGTATGATGAGGAATTAGCATTGGAAGAGTTATATTTGGAGGTTGATCTCATTTCTCAAGAGGTGTTTTTGAGTGATGTTGGGAAGAGTGGTACAACAGATGTTGGGGCGTACTCTGATGAGGATTCCACAGTTGACCTTGGTAGCAAGAGTCATGAGGTAGCACTTCAAGATGATGTGGATGCTTGTTCGTGTGAGTCACTCCATTTGATAGGGAAACTGAAGGTTCACTAGGAGATGATTGTGGTAGCCATGAGACACCTTGATGATACAGATACATTGGTGGTCAATTTTTGTTGGAGGGCCACTATGGCGCAAGACAACTTGGGAGGAGATATTTTCCTTGCAGATTTCATTACACTCAAGGAGGCCATGGTAGTGACTATATCTAACTACCTACACCTTCTCCTAGATATGTATTATTTTCTCACAATGTTTGGTGTGTACTAGGGTGTGTTGGAAGGGAAATAGCATGAGGTAGACAAATTTTCCCATGAGATAGTGAACAAACAGGGCTCCTTGGAGAGCACACAAATGGTACTTAAAAAATATGAGTTACAGGTAGAGAATCTTCAAGAGGATTTGATTCATGCATCTCTCTCATCCATTTCAATAGAAAATCATTCATTTACAGTATCCTTCTCTCAGAAGGTTGCCAGTGACATTGTCGAATTGGTAGAGGAGCCTCAAGTGACAGGTGAGCATGGGGGGAATTCATATTTATAGGTGATTGTAGGGAGATATGACATGAAGATTTTTTAGGATGAACATGTGTTGTAGGAGCCACCACCTTTGGTGAGATACTTGATCTCTCATGATGAGAAAGTTGAGCATACACTCATGGATTGTGGAGACATGTACATTTAGGGTGAGGACACATCCATTTTGGATCCATGGTTAGTCGACACCCATGATGAGGAAACTTCTATATCAGATCTAGTTTGAGTTGATAATCATGGATTGGTTGATACAGTGGTACATCCAGGATACAAGATGGTATCGAAGGACATAGGAGTATGCAGTGGTATACAGGGGAATATAGTGATTATCATTAGTTTGCATTGGAATGTAGAGGCATACATTGGTGCACATGGGGATGCATTGGAGTGTAGGGTAGAGGCATACTTTATGGATCATGGAGTTTCCAACAGACAACGTTCCACCCTATTGTCTCACTACATGGATTTTGGATATCATATCATTAGCAGTTGTAGTACCTATGGTGATGGAGAGAATAGGGTTGACCCTAAGTGTGAGGAGACACCTTTGGATGTGTATGATGGCATGGGAGTAGTGTGGAGTCTGAGTGACTGCTATGATAGTCCAACAATGTGCGTGGATGAGTTATTGGTCATACCCTTGGGATTTACCAATGTATGTGATACTTTCCACTCTAGAATACAGTCATGGAGGTTTCTGTTGTTGTTCCTTGATGATCTCATCAGGTACAACGAGACATGGGAGGATTTTGTGAGACAGATGGGTGATCCTCGATTTGTTATAGATATGAAAACGATTCTACATTTGGGGCATGTGGACAATGCACACATTGACAGAGGCAGATTGAGGGACGACATGATATACTATAGAGATGGCCCATATTTAGTATATGAGTCCACATTTATGGAGATGATTATGACGGTGACGTATTATACATCTTGGGCAGGGTGTTCTGAGAATTATTATGAGTTTGAGGCATAATAAGAGACATGGATATTTTTCAGTGGGGTGTGTAAACTCTAGGATTTTCTTTTATACATTTTCAGGAGTGAGGGTGGAATATTTCTCTGTGCGGGTTGGAAAAAACATGACAAATTTGTAGCCCGCACAGGTGTAGATGGATTGGCAAGTGCCATGTAAATGGAAGAAAATTTGTAAATGAAGTCTCATGTTCGATTCTCACCTGGACTTACTCGTGTGCCATTCTTGTGGGCTGGGTGGTTTCACCTGGGGTCATAGTGGTAGCCACTTGGGGATCAACCCCGTGTCACGCGAGTACGAGAACCGCGAGTTGTCGGATCCCCCCAAAATAAAAATAAAATAAAATAAATAAAAAATAAAAAATAAAATAAATAAAAAAAAAATGACAAATTTGTAGGAACAAGGTTGATTCCTAGCATCTGGTTTTCATCAGTTAGTGGCATATAGGGTTTATTATATTGGCTTAGTTATATTTTTGAAGTTATCAGTATGGCACAACAAGAGTCAGTGGGAATTGGAAGTGGTGGAATTCCAAATTGGTTATGGGATCAGAGGATTCATTTGGTCGGTAGATTTCTTCACTACTTAATGGACCAGGTAGCGCCAACAAGCGATCTAATTCATACTTGGTTGGTCATGAGAGGGATTTCTAGGATTTGTTCTATATCGTGAGACAATTTCTCTCTTTTGGTACCCAGGATCGAGTATGGAGGTGGATTTGTAGAATTTGATTTTGCAAGGACACCTTTACAGATTCTGCTTCTTGATAGTAGGCCCAATATTTACAAGTATTTTAGCATGGCGTTCGAGGAGTGTGGAATCCAGTATGTGTACATTGGGAATACAATCATGGCTAGAGTGGTGCAATTTCATCATGATGATACCTTTCGGAGATTAGAATGGGACCCTGGGATTACAGGGTTGCAAATTTCATTGATTGGTAGAGGTGAGTGGATCATTTTAGAGGGAAATCATTCATATTTTCCATTGAGATTCCATTTTTAGGAGAGATTTTCACCTTTTAGTTATTCGTTGATGTCCTGTAGCTCTTCACTTTGGTGGTAGTATGTTTATTTGAAAGATGCCATGTTTCTCTTGGAGTGGTCATGGAGATTAGAATGATTTTATTTCTAGGTCGATTGTTACTTTCAGGAGTTCTCTCGTAAGATTTGTGAGAGTGGCTCCCTAGTAGAGCTACTCATTGAGGGGTTGACCAATTTTTTGAAGTACCATGTTTCTTTATCCATCAGTAGCATTCAAGAGGACACTTTTTATGTAAGTACCTCACCGTAGAGTGAGTTGAGAGGAGGGTGTTTCACATATTCCAGGTTGGTTTGGGACCCATGTATGATGTTCAATTTCAGTTGGGTTCATTTGTGGGAGTGTTATGGTTTAATGGGATTTCTTGAGGACAATCAATATTTCAAAATGGAGGAATGTCGTGTCCCCATTTTTGGATTCCTTTATTAAGTCATTAGAGTCACTTCAGGAGGCTTTACTCAGCCAAGTCAGAGGTTGAGACTATGTCATCACTGAGATCAGAGGGTTTGGATGCATTTTATGGGGCTCAACTTAGTTTATTTACCATCATTCATCATCATGATCATTTCCACATAGTTTGTTCTTGGTTCCATTGCATTACGACGATTTTCATAAAATGGGGTTATTAATGGGCATATTTTAATTAATTACACTATATGTACTATTTGGATATTGTTTCTTGGAGAAATCCCTTAGTGTAATATCTCATTGGAACCGAGGAAAAACTATATACAATATGGGATGATGAAAAGTGACTTTCAGTGGCTAGAGAAATAAAAAAGGCAAATTAATCACTTTTTGGAGTTAAAAGGTTCATTAAATTAATGAAGTGATTTTATGAGAAAATATTAAAAATGAATTAAAAGTCACTTGAAGGGAAAAAGTTGAAAATGGGTATAAAGGAGAGACACGTGATCATGTTCTCTCATTATTGAAGATTGTGAATTGGAAATTAGAACCTAGAGATGGGTGAGGTGACTTCCTTCTTGTTTGGTATATTTCTAGATGAAACCATCACCATTGACAGAGTTTGGTGCTGAAAGACACACCCTATTCCATCGATAGGACTACACAGGTTCTTCATCGAGCTATATGATCATACTATAGTAGAAGAGATAGATCCAACACAAGCTACTGTGCATTTATTCAATTGCAACATGGGGATTTCTTGGAGGATTTAGTAGTAGAAGAGGGTCACTGGGCCAAACCAGTAAGGACACGCGTGATTCCCTAAAACCCATTTGAGAGGATACCAGGGTGCTTCATTAAAGACAATTATCATTAGTTTCTGACAAGTAAAACTCCCAGGGCAGAATAGTGCAACAATTTCCAGTCTGTGAGGGTTATAACAACTATCCAAGTCTCTGACAATATATCATAAGGCCAACAACATTACCTATGAGGAAAGGAGAGTGTGATAGAGAGAATTAATACCCTTCATAGATAGATATCATCCCATTATCATGAGTATTTCCACTAGGGCAAACTTTGCAGTCATTCTCGACAATTGTGCAATGTATTTTTGAGTGCATGCAACTCATTCTTTTGTGCATGTAGTGGATAGACACAACATATCTCAGATCCATCCATCTACTTTCATTATTTTTATTTATCATTATTTTTCTTTGTATTCCAGCAATATCTCCATATATAAAAATATAGTTGAAGAGTTTTGCTTGAGTTTCCCGCATTTTATCTTATATTATCCATCATTTTGCTTAACAAAAATATTGAGTTGGTTATGGTTCCACATATATTTGCATGAAATTTTTTAAACATTTAAACACAACAAAATGCATCCAGAAACCTTTGAAGCTCAATCAAAAACCCCCAGCGTATAATATCTACAGTTGAAACCCCAGTTATTAGTAGTTTATATCCAGATCTTGGATCCGGTATATTACACTACTACCATCTATGAATACATGACCCTCTACGATATTCATCAGTTATATAGGATATAATTCTAAATACAAAATATCTTCAATAGTCAATTATGCAACTTGACCTTACATAAAAATAACCTGTAATTGATGCTCCTAGAGCACGATAGGTCACATTAGCTTGACCTTATTAAAAACAACCTGTAACTAATTCTCCTGGAGCATGAGGGGTCACATCAGCATATAACACACTTAGACATAACTAAATCATCAATCGTTCTTCTAGGCACTGCAACTTGTCAAGAACCATTGAATTAATTATGTTAGTCTATTTGATAGTTAGCATGTTCTTTGTGGTTTTACATTAATTGACTTTTGCACACTATACTTGAACAAAAAAACACACTACAACAAAAAATAGAAAACCCATAACAAACAATTTGTTCCCATCAGGGTTGAAATTCCAAGGGCACTACAC
>SNQJ01S0036062.1:173489-203677 GCA_010110895.2 Picea sitchensis | reverse complement strand
CCTGTTAGGATGTGTTGTAGGTACCTTGAGGCCCATTGACATCACTGGTGGGTCATCTCGCATCGGTTAATGGCATTCATTAATGGTCGGTAATCCGATGATTTCTGTTTGTGTTCGACTCCAGAACATTCATTCACACAAATTAGAATTGTACCATGAGTTAGAAGCTTTGAAGCTGTTGAAGACATGATTTTAGTTGACCTTTTTCAGGACAGAACAAAAGCCAGGTTCAGGGATCATCATCAGATAATTTGTTGTTATAAACATGAAGTTTTTCTCAGCAGGATATTATTGGTTCAAATTTCTTTGCAGATTCCTGGTTGTTTCATCAGTACCAGTCAGTACCAGCACAGAGTTCATCAGCTACAGTGATCATCAGAAGTACAAGAGCAATTACAATTTTCACGCCCTTCAGACCCAGACTTGACTTCAAAAGAAAAATTCTACAGCAAGACTTGCATAACAATGGGGATAGGTAATTTAACTCAGGTATGCTTAGTTCATGTTGATTTACTGTATTAATTTGCATATTAATAGTTTGAACTAAGGATGCCTTGTTTACTCCATAATGTTTAATCATACCCATGACCTGTACCTAATGAACCAACCCACCTCTACATTTCATATCATGAAAATACACAACATTACCGGAGCTGAATTCGACATGACTCGTATATGATAACACTCTGCACTCATGTACGATTATCATCATTTTCCGACACACTATCTATTCCCACGACAATTCAAATGTTCTCTTATGCTATTCCTCCCGACTACTTCCTTCATCACATTCTCTTCCTTCGTCGCCCTCATCCAAATTTTGCTGCTAATCTATAGACCTTCCCTGTGATATCAAGTGGAACCATGGTGGCAAATCGCCATGAACCGGAGACATATGCAGACTTAGAGGCCCTTCCAGAGTACGAGGCAACCAGAGATATTTTTAAGAAGGCAGGATGGGAGTCATTTCTAAGGAAATTCGATGGATATAATGATGCAATTACGCTTCAATTTGCTCTGCATTTCCAGGGTGGGTTCGCTAAAGTGGGCGAGCTTGAGTTCGAAGTCACGGAGAAATTTATTTCAGAAGCAATTCAACTGCCCACCACTGGTCAGAGATGGACAAAGGGACAGCCTGTTGACAAAAATCTCTGTACGCATCTTTTGAAACCACAGTACCGGGAAACACAGTGGTTCGAGGGAACTTCGCGGTCATGGTTGGAACCACAGTGGGCTCAATTGTTAGCCATCCTCCAGCGTTACCTCACATGTGAAGGATGATATACCATTGTATTTCCCTGCCATGCCCAACTCCTGTTACACTTTAAAGGTAATCATCTGCTGAACATACCCTTATTTCTGGTGAAAAGTTTAAAAACGATGGCCGAACAGGTACGAAAGGCCAAAGATTTTGGTGGAAGTCTATTTCATTTTGGTCTTGTTAAGATATTGATTAAGTCTGTACTGTCCAAGAAGCAAGAAACTTGGGATATGTTCACTATAAAAACCCTAGCCTCTGCCAAGTCTAAAGATAGGAGTGTTAAGCCTGCTCCCCCACAGAAGAAATTGAACTCTAGGAAAAAGAGGGTTAAAACCCCAACTAAATTATGTGCTGACCCTAAAAACATACCCGACAGCACAATTGAAGCCAGTGTTGGAGACCCTGATTCAGAGCATTCAGTTGATGCTCATGGGTCTGATGGACTGGAAACCAATAATGAAACTATGAAGAACACTACTCCTACAAAGGAAAACATTGAAATCCTGAGTTCCTCCCTAGCTACTGTGAACATTATTGACGTGGAAGAACTGGCAGAGTTGACTGACAAACCCAGGAGGAATCCAAAATAGAAATGTAAAAGCACATTGTCAGGAATGGATAACTTTGTGCCCAGTTACCCACTACAGGAGAGGTTAGAAAGTGTGGATGATCATGAGGAGGCTCCAGAGCCCTCTGAAATGACTTGGACTCTGTCCCAATTAATTCGAAAAACCTGTAAAGTGGATCGGCAGGCTATTGCGCCCAAAGGAATTGAGCAGAATGACCCAATTCGAGTACCAACATGTACCCCTACTCGGATACATGGAGAGTTCACTCCTGAACCTAGCCCAGTTGACAATTCCGATCCAGTTGACACCTATGAACGAAGTCCAGATGAGTTCACTCCTGAACTCAGTCCAGATGAGTTCACTCCTGAACTCAATCTAGATCATCATTCTGATCCAGTTGACACCCCTGCTCAAAGTCTAGATGAGTTCACTCACACATCCAGTCCTCGACCACAACTAGGACATGATAAAACATTTGAAACTTAATGTGAAATTTCCTCTAGTCGATCCTTGAAACCAATGGTAGGCAGACTAGAAAGCAGAAATAACAGGTTGAAAGAGAAGCTATAGGAATACACTATATTGGACCGACATATCAAAACTAAGAATGAACTCATGAAAGTCAGGATAAATCATTTCTTGTCTAAAATTGAAAGATTAAAACGAAGGAATAAGGGTCTTTTGCAGAGGAACAAGAGACTACAGAAGACTGCTAGGAAGCATATCATCATCAATCGAGTCCTCAAGAAAGAAATTAGAAACATGAAGAAACATGAGAAGTTACAGATGTTGGTTGCAGCTGCTGCAACGCTCTGATTGCTACCAGCCTTTGACTTTTTGTTGCCTGAGGACAGGCAAAGACTTCAGTTTGGGGGCATGTTGGTCTTCGGTTTTGACTATGTTTTGCCTATAATATATCACAAAGACCTCCATTTCCATACCCAGTACCACCCCTTTTGGCCTTGTTATGATACACTTGACATCTCTTTACCACTCAATGGGGCTACTCAAGGTATTTTTACGTTTCAAGTTATTTTTATGTATTTTGATACTTTAAATTAACATTGAAACTAATGTGGTTTGAGTTAGGTACTATTTCTATTTGAAACAGGATTTGCCAGTACCAGGTACCATCTCGTACCCCGTGGAGATACCAATGAAGCTGCTAAAGATCCGCGCGTTATGGCCAGAGTGGGAGACAGTGCGATTTACATGATAGATTAAGTCATCACCCATATGCTGATTGAAGGAGAAATTATAGAACAGAGTTGTAATACTTCATGACTCACACTTCGTGACACTGCGTGGAACGAAGATGTGAAGACCGTTTTTTAACTGATTTCGAGTTATTTTCGGATCTGGGATCCGTTTGAATTAATGTACTGTTGCTTTAAACTACTTTTGAGGAGGATCTATATAAACAGAAGATCACTCCTAAGAAATGTTGGGTTATATAATGCTATGATACATTTCTGCTAATACAATCTTCTTATGCGTTATGTTACTTTACTGTCATACGATTTGAGTTATTTCTTCTGAGTAAATGGAGCGTGAAGCATGGCCAGTGTTTGTGTAGAATGATTGAATAGTTCTGGTTTTTCCTTTTGGCGATTGTACCTTTTGGTTGGGCCCGCCAAACAGGTTCAGGTCGCTGCTTTTCTCTGTCTTAGATTTAGTTTATTTCAGTATCTTAGTATTTGCATGCATGCTAGTTTATTGAGTTTGGGAATTAACTTATTTCAGATTCTTGTTTAATTATTCTTCAACTGTATCGTTTCCAACATATTGATATCTTCTACGTTGATGAGTATTGAAAGCATGGTTGATTCCTGTAGAGTTTAGAGCATGAACTAGGTTTGCTTTATTTCTAGTTTTCAATCTGAACGTAACTTAGAGTTTGAATTTTCTTTGTTTTGATTAGGATAGTTAGGTTTCTCTGCTTAGTTAGGATAGTTAGGTTGCAATTGAATTAGAAGAAGCTTCCGGTACCAGTAGGGTAAGTAGGATATTTCTTTGTTTTTCTGTGGATAGATTTAGATTCATTTTCGATGTTTAGATTAAAAGAGTTTTAGGAAATAATCTTTATGTTATGGCTTAGATAGAAATAGTGATGATAGATGATTAAGGATAGTGGTAGATAGTCTTGTGAAGTTACATTAGAATAGAAATAGAAGTATCTGCACTTAAGCATAGAACTGTTCTCTTTTGATGAATTAAACAACAAATGATAAGTTTCAAGGTAGTCATTAGGATTCATTTTTTAAGAATGAGTTTGTGTTTTCTTCTTAAGATAGTCTTTAGATAGGGATTAGAATCTTACCCGCACATACAGTGTAGCATCTCTAAGTTTACTTGCCCTAGTTTGACAATTCAGTGTTTCAAGTCATTAAAATCTTTAATATAGAAGCCTGACAGGAAGCAGCACAAGTCTTTCAAATGGACAGAGGAGGCCGAAAAGAGATTCAATATACTAAAGGAGAAGATAACAAAATGACCAATTTTGGTCTTGCTGAATTTTGAGAAGACATTTCAGGTAAGATGTGATACAAGTGGGGTTGCAATAGGAGCAGTTTTGAGTCAGGACAATTGACCTGTTGCCTATTTCAGCGAGAAGCTGAATGAGACTAAGAGGAAATACTCCACATATGACAAGGAGTTCTATGCCATAATTCAATCTTTGAAGAAATAGAGGCATTATCTTGTCCCACAAGAGTTTCTCTTGTACAACGATAACCAAGATTTACAATTCATAACCCGACAAGAAAAATTGAAACAGAGGCATGCAAAATCGGTTGAATTTATGCAAAATTTTACTTTTGTCATAAAATATATTGTTGGGAATGCTAACAAGGTTGTTGATGCGTTAAGCAGGAGATGTTTAATTATGCAAGAATTCCAGGTGGAGACCTTGGGGTTTGAACACCTTAAGAATATGTATTGTGATGATACAGATTTCAAGGAGGCCTACGAAGCATGTACAAGCCCTGTACTAAGAGATAGAAGTCAGTGGACAAAGTATATGGTTCATGAAGGATTGTTGTTCAGAGGAAATCAATTGTGCATACCAATATGATCAATGAGGGACAGTCTTCTAAAGGAGAAACATAGTGGAGGATTGGATGGACATTTCGGCCATAATAAAACATTTGCACAATTGAGTAGTTCATACTATTGTCCAAGTATGAGAATAGAGGTGATAGAATTTGTGAACAGATGTTGGATCTGTCAACATGCAAAGGGGAAAAGACAAAACATTGGATTGCATCAACCATTTCCAATACCAGAGAGGCCTTGGGATGCAGTAAGCATGGATTTTGTGTTGGGATTGCCAAGAACACAAAGGGGATTTGATTCCATATTTTTGGTGGTGGATAGGTGCTCAAAGATGGCACATTTTATCACATGATAGAAGACCAGTGATGAAACATGCTGCAAATCTATTTTTCAGAGAAGTTGCGAGACTTCATGGTCTACCTAGGAGCATTGTCTCAGGCAGAGACACAAAATTTGTTGGTCACTTTTGGAGGACGTTGTGGAAGAAGACGGGGACATATTTTTCCTTCGGCTCAACTTATCACCCTCAAACAGATGGGCAGACTAAGGTGGTAAATAGAAGTTTGGGGAACTTATTGAGAAGTCTGGTTACTGAACACCATAACCAGTGGGATCAGATTCTGCTAGAAGCAGAATTTGCATACAATGACTCACCAAACAGAAGCACTAGAAGCATTCCATTCCAAATACTCTATGGAATGCAACCCAGGGGAGTGTCTGAGTTGAGAGACTTGGAACGGGGTGAGATCAGAAGCACTAGAGTAGAGGATTTTGCTGCTGAAATGTAGAAACTCCATAATCAGATCAAAGAACAATTACAGAGTTGTAACCAAAAATACAAGCACAGAGTTGATCAACATCATAGGGAACTTCAATTTGAAGTAGGAGATCAGGTTTTAGCACATATCAGGAAGGAAAGGTTCCCTAGGGGAACATACAACAAATTGAAGATGAAGAAGATAGGACCCTGTAAGATCTTGAGGAAGTTTGATGAAAACGCCTATGAGATTGAGTTGCCAGATGGTGTGAGAATTTTGCCCATATTCAATGTTTCAGACCTATATCCGTACAGGAAAGATGACACAGAAGGGTCAAAAGCTCAAGGAAAAATTCAGTGGGAGAAGAAGATGCCTATGGAAGAGAAGCTACAGATGGAGAAGATTCTAGATCAGAGGATTGGAAAGAAGACCAGAAGGAAGACTTATTTTGAGTATCTGGTCGAATGGAAGGGATGCCCAATAGAAGATGCCAGTTGGAAAAATGAAGCTGCTATCCAGAAGCAGGGAAAGTCAGTAGAGGAGCTCATGGACAGGAGTCCATGAATTTTTGTCAAGGGGAGTATGATGCAGGAGCATCGTTGGCAAGTGCACAAAGGCAGGACCACTCAACACGTGAGATTTCTTCCCAGAAATTCAACATTGACAGTTGCCGCCAATTTCGAAATACCCCTTCACTCAGCGTCGAAATTCACCTTTGGAGGCACGCTTGAACTGGTGCCGAATTTTACCCCTTGAAGCAAGTTTTGAAATTTTAAACAGAGCAGGAGTTTCCACTCCAGATCTGGAGTGCAACTGGACTAAGATAGCATAAGATGAATTTTAGAGTAGGCAAGTAGTCGGGGGGAAACCATGGAATATTTTTTGAGTTATGTAGAAGTTTGTACACCCAATGGGGGGTTGTAATACAGAGAGTGACGATATAGAGATAAATTAGTTGCAAGAGAGAACTACGAGTTAGCAGGAGATCTCAGTGTGTTTTTGAGTTACTGTAAGTCTAAATGTATTATGTATCCATTGGGCACTTGTGAATATAACAAAAAGGGACATTGATCCAAATGTACGGTGTGTGGATTGTGTGTGTTTTCCTGTCTTTTATGTTTTCATGAAGAAGTGGATGGAACTGTGAGTGTTTCTAGTTTCAATTGTTTCTCTTCATTGGAAGCTTTGCAAGGTGTGCATCGAGCCAAAGAGGAACGTAATGAAATCAGGATGAATTTCTCAGTGAGAAATACCGTGGATCTGAGTTATCGAAATCCCTCAGACGCAAGGAGTGCATGGTAAATTGAAGTTTGAACCAAACAAAGCTCAGGAGGAACAACACTTCGGAAAGTGTTATCGAGATCCAGGAACTCATTCCTTGGAAGAAGGGAAGACTGAGTCTTTGAAGACTTAGAAAATATTTTAAGTATGAAGCGAGTGAAAGCTCAGGAGGAAGAATGTCGTCGAGTGTTGAATCACGGTGGAGAATCTCGTGAACCATCTGATTTGAGGTAGGAGCACAAGATTTAAACCTACGTAGATCTAGGAGGGGAGCTCTCAAGGATCTGAATGGATGGTGGAGATTCCTTGAGGAGAAATGTCGAAACCCCGTAAGGCGTTGGATAAGGTGGAGCTACAGGGGGTTTAGTGGTGAAGGCTTCTTGACATCCAAAGCTCAGGAGGAATAGTGACTATCGATCTTAGATATATTTGGACCGTCGATCCTCATCGCAATCTCGGGTATCGCAAGCTGGAAGGACAGAGGTCTTGTCTCCCAAAACCCCAGATCACGAAATAGCGAAATAGCGAGGTCGGTCCATTTCGCAAGCTCGGGTATCATGAGCTGGGAGGTGGAGTTCTTTGTGATTCCAAACCCTGAGTCATGATATCACGAGATAGAGAGGTTGCTCCATTTCACAAATGTGGGTATCATGAGTTGGGAGGAGGAGTTTTTTTCTCTTCAAAACCCTGAGTCGCGAGATCGCAATTTGACCTGAACCGTCAATCACAGGCAGATCTGGACCATTGGACCACATCCCAATCTCAGGTGTCGCTAGTTGGAAGGACAGAGGTCCTTGTCTCCCAAACCTTGAATCATGAATTAGTGCAAGGCAGGAAGGATAAGAGTGTGGTCACGACTCTTGGTCATGTATGGTGAGACCTCACGTTGGGCACTTGGAAAAGCCAACTGAGAATTTTTGGGGGACCTGTGTGTTCATTTCGAAGGGTTCCAATTTGGAACCAAAAGAGCCATTTCAGATCCTGAACCAGAAGATCCCGACCAGGAGGTCGCGCATCCCTGAGGAGGGATAGGGGGTCTACATCACCCATACACACCATTCAACTAGATCTTGTTGAAGGTGAAAACAAGGGAATTGATTAAATATAGGTGGAGTTAGGTGAGGAAAATGAAAATACTAAGGAAATGAAGCAACAATTAAAGAAATCAAAACACATTATACCCCAATTGTATCAAGAAAACAAAGTGTTGAGAAGGCAACTGGCATTAAATATTATTGAAACACTAGCTTCGTAGAGTCGAGCAAGTCATCTATCTTCTACCTCACCCACAACAAGAGGAAATAATGTAAATTGGCTCAAAAAACAGCTCAGAGAGGCCCAAGATGTAATCATTGAGCTTACAAAGTAAAAGAGGATGTCAGAGGAAAAAAACATAGAGAATGTCAAAGAGTGCAAGCAAACTATTGATAGTGCATGTGCAACTCTCTCCGATGCTCAATTAAAAATGAAAATAAATGTAGTTTTGTCGAGACAAGTGAAGAGTTGGAACAAACAAAACTTGTCTTTAAGGAAAACAATCAGAGATTTAAGTTTACAAGTGAAGTTGGAGGTAGAAGATAAGGATGAGATAAATCCCCTAACTAGAGTTGTGGAAGCATGAGTAGGGGAGCTCCATTTTTTTATTTTTGGGTCATCGTATGGAATCCTTCTCCATACATAGCCTACTTTCATATGTTAACAAGAAGTCAGACGCAACACTTGTGTAGTGAATATTCGATGCGCAAACGTTGTAAGCTTACCTGATGAGAAGGGAAGGTATTAATGAAATGCATGCAAGTTTTGAAAGGATATGAATGGTCCCCAACCGTTGTTTCCACTTGGAGTTATGTGAGAAACCAAAAATGGACATTCGCTACACAAACTTGCCATGGGCATACTATAGCTAGTAATTGTGCATCAACAACCAGAGTCTCCTATACAAAGGTGACAAAGTTTCAAGCAATATGTGTTGGGTTCATATTTTGGCTATTTTATTGTGATGATGGAATCCTTTTTTCACCGATATTATATATGATATGCTTCATATTGGCTATTTTGAAGGAGTTTCAAAGGTTTTTATATCAATTCATCATGGATTCGAATCTGGTATGTATAATTGATGTTTTTACAATGATTTTGAGATCAATTCAATTCAGTTTGATGTCTACAAAGATCTAATGCATGGTTGTGCAACAGGTAAAAATCATGGTCCGATCCTCCATCTGGTACCTCATCCGACACTTCATCCAACACCCAATTCGGTACATGATCTGACACGTGATCCAACACTCAGAGCACACTGGAGCTGGTGGTTGGTACATTGGCAGTCTGTGGTGGACAAATCGACAATATGGGTTTTGTGCCCCCTCGTGGCCTCTAGCTACAGAGCTCGATACACCTCAAATTGGGTGATTATGGTGATAATTGAGTGGCTCACATATTTTCTAGAAGTTGATGTTGTTATAAGCTCATTTAATGAGTTTGCCATTTTTAGAGGAGGTCGACCCTTCCAGTGGTCGACCTCTCGAGCTGTAACTTATCTATAAATACCAATATCAGTGGCACGACCATGGACATAAATTTTAAGAAGAGTTTCATTGCGTAGTTCAGACATTCTCTGGAGATTTTGTTTCATACTACAGTTTTTTATTAATGACATAATTGCATTGAGTTAAGCATGCGTTTTATTGTTGGAGTGTAGCCACGACCTAGTAGGGGCCCCACCAGTGGTCTGGGTGACTGTATAAATATATATCGTGTGTTTATCTTATTGCTTAGTTAGAATTTATACTTGTTTCTTTGTTCTATGTATTTTTCAGTTTCAATTATTGTACATGTCAATTATAATTTGATTATCTAATTCATCTTTCTTTAAATTGCAGATTCCTTATAGGAGTTGGTTATTTATCATGTTGTGTTTCTTCTTTCTTCGGTATGAATCGTCCTGCAATATACTAACTTAGATAGTGTATTGAAGTCTTAATTTGGTTTTGGAAATTAAAACAAAGCATTACTTAGACAAAGGATTAGTGTAAGCAAAGTTTTAATTTAAGATCGTTTACAAGCTTGAATGGATTAACAGTTTAAAGTTTTGTTACCTGTAATCCAGATAAATTTAATTACCTGTTCAGTTCAGTCTTCATAGATCTATTTTGTTCATTAATATTGACTTAGTATGATAGGATAGAGATATATTTTGGGACTGTGTTTTCTAAAATCATTCTAGTTTTGAAATCTTCGTTTTAATGATAGGATTGGTTCAGTTTAGATTATAAAATCTCATTTATGGATTTGAATTGCAATTTTAATTAGAAGAGTGGATTTGAATTAAGATTTTTAATCATGAGTTCATCATTTTATAAATTTTCGTGAATTAGTATAAGAGTGTTTTTAATTGTTGATGATTGATGCATGAATTTTAGAGATCACATGGATTTTAGAGATACTTAGTGTTTCTTCTATGATGGAAAAGATTTCTTTAGATTGCCTTATTCACACTTTCCATTTCTCTATAGAAGTCAACATTGTATTAATTCCACTTGAACTACCACTAATGGTCATATGTCATCGTGATGTTATTTGACATCGAAGACACAATCATCACATTTGAATATTTTCCTTCTCTTTATTGCAAGATATAAATAGTTTTGATAAGATAGAATTTGAGTACTTTTCAATGCTTTTGGTTAAGTAGATTAATGTTTATTCTTTGCAAAATAGAAATACTTATAGGTTATTTTTAAGAATAGAGTTCACTTGTAGAAATAGTTTTGGTAGAGTAAATGCTTACTTTCTTTATTACTTGTTCACTTAGAGATAGATAGAGTAAATAGATGAGAGATAGATTACTTGCTATTTTCTTATCCAAAGATTGCTTGCTTATTCAAAGTGTTCCTTACTTAAACTAATTGTTCATAGTGATAGATTGATCTTCATTATTTGAGTTTATTGGCATTAGATTAGGATAGGTTAGGATAGATTAGAGATCGAGACCTGCACATATAGTAATGGTGCCTCAAAGATCATGAGCCCTGAGTTGACACCCTTTTTCATTTTTATTTTTTTATTTTTTATTTTTTTATGTCTAGAGGAATCAGCAACTAGTTGGGAACGTGCTCGCGTTACACGTGGCCGTGTTATCCAACCACTACCACTATAATCTCCAGGTGTTCCCACAACGCCCCTTACATGACACACTAGGTAAGTTGGGGGGAGTTGAACTCGAAACCTCATGGAACTTCATTTTCACGGCACTTGCCAATTGAGTTGCCCCCCAGGGGGCCCTGAGTTGACACTTTAATGTTGAATCAGATAGAATATATTTTACTCGACCTTTTTGGCATCATTGTTGGGGAGGTGCTAAAGGGATTAAAGCATAGGTAGGTAGGTTTATTTTAATTTCAAAACAAGGGGGGTGAGAAACTTTAAGACGAGAGGTAAGAACTTGCGCATCCATTTTAATGAGTCTCTCCAAAGCCTTGTTGTTCCCTTTCCGCAAGAGTATTTACTTTTTCTACAATTTTTCTTACTTTTCTTAGTTTGTTTACTTTTCTCAGTTTGTTTACTTTCCTGCAATTTACTTTCCTGGAAGCATGCTTTCTTTCCTGCACAATGTGCTTACTTTTTCACAACTTACTTTCCTGAAAGCGTGGCTTCTTTCCGGCACCGTGTGTTTACTTTCCTGCAATTTATTTTTCCTTCCAGTGTGCTTATTTTACTACAGGAGTGTTTTATTTTATTTCTTTTATGAAAGTTTTATTTCTTTCATTCAAGTGTGTTTCCCTTTCGCAAAGTGTGTTTATTTTTCCCTCCAGTGTGTTTACTTTCATACACATGTGAGTTTGATTTCATTCCTGCAATCTTATTTTATTTTATGCTTTGATTTCTTTCCTGTAAGTGTGTTTCATTTTATGAAAGTGTGTTGTGTTTGGTTTGCACAAATTTTCTTTAAATGTCTTTCATCTTATAGGTAGTTGTGATTAAAAACTTAAAAAATCTATAATAATAAAAAATAAAAATAAAAATAAAAAATAAAAAGAGTTTTGGATGTTTTAAACCCTAGACACTAATCCATATCTGAGGTATGACCCATCAACCAATGAAATGGATTCGAAGGTGAGCATTAGTTTGGGAGAAATCTATCAAATCCAAGCAACAACTGGGATCTCTTATTTTAAGGAAGAACACATCTTGACAATAGTCAAGAACTTGTCTACCTCTCCGGAAATATTAGAAGAATCAATGTCCTATGAGATACAAAATAATTTTCCTTGCCAAACTGTGAAGGAAGCTGAAAAATTATGGACTACATCCAGTGTAGAGAAATCACTAAGCCCTGAGATTGAAGAGTTCCCAACATCCATCTCAGCAGATCCTTTATGTACTTCAAAAATAAATCATCCAGAAGAAGAGGATCTTCATAGCATGATGAAGGAGAGCACATAAACCACTGTTTATGAACATCAAGATTACATTGAAATTTGGTTTCAAGAGGTCAATGGGCCACAATACTATACTCTTCTTCAACACCTTCTGGTGCCAAAACAAGTAGGTTGGTTGGTTCTTCATATCCAGGTAATCACTACGGTAAAGTCTTCATATACGGATATGAGTATGTTTCTTATCTTGATTCGCACATGGCTACATTGGAAAAGTTCTGACACTTCAATAAATATTTTCCTTTCTTTTTAGGTAGAGTAGGATAATAAATAAAAGATGCATGTTGTTAGTTTAGCGTAAAGTCTAATGCAAACTCATTTTACATTTTTTTTTAATAAAATAACTATGATATACATGTTCCTGTGACTTGATCTCATTGATCTTATCAATTTTTTGTATTTTAGAGTGTGGTTTTTGACAAACAATTTTAGAAACGTTTTGCAGATATTTATCTAAAAATAAGTGGACAACTTGAAGGAGACAAAAAGGGAATTATTTTCCTTCGAAAAGAGATATTGCTATATTTGAACCTTGTTGTCTTCTTAAGCATTAATTGAATAATGACTTGATGTGAATTAGTCATAGTTTTGCAAGATTTCTATCTCCCTTTTTCTAAAGGCATCATTAATGGAAATTGTTCTTAACCACCACCACTAGAGGATATAAGGAAGTGACACCTTGTTTGATCAAACTTAGAGGTTACTCGTACAATTTCTCCAAGAAGCCTGAGTAGGTTAGTAAAGTATATTTATTATAGAGTAGTAAGGAGGTTTGATTAGTGGTCAACCATGGAAACATCACTATAACTTAAAAAAAAAAAAAGTGACTCGAGCCTAAAGATACCTTTTTGTTCTTTCCCAATGGTACCATGCACTACACACTAAAAATGATTGATTATACCATATCTTTAGATAGGCTACATTCACTTAAGTACCCCTTACATCAGGACAATCTCTAAGGAAAACATAAAGGAGTGTCATCCTCTAACATATATACCATCCCAATATTATAAAAAAAAAAGGTTTTCCAAAGTTGTCTCCCCATCTTCTTGCAAAAATAAATCTTTATATAAAAATATTAAAAGATGGTGGACCAGTATTTGAGGGCGTAAGAGGCTAACCCATTGGGATACTGAACAGGTCTATTAGTAGTGAGTACCAGCCTATGGTATGACTAGGTAAACTCGTCGAAGTACTAAATAGTCTTGTTGGCAGCAGAGCATTCAACCTAACAAGGGTGATAATATAACAAACAATAAATAAAATTCCTAAATCTTAAAATTTTCATGATGTACAACATTACTTGTAGACAAAGATGAAAAGAAGTATGCATGGTTAAGCTAAGGTCAATGAACTCCGTAAATCTATCATTGGGAACTAACTTCAAGACTATCCTAAGACTCTCTCACCTACCTTTTATCAACTATATGTAGGATGTTCTATCCTATAGGTGGGGCCATATTCTAACCATCTCGTCATACTGATGTGTGAAATTTATCTCTACACTTGACAATCTGTAAATTTTAGGCTATTGGGAGAATTTATTAGTTCCCTATATTTTTTATTGTGAGGTGTCAAAATACTTAGGAGTGGGGGAGGGGTTTTGTGAGATGACAAAGGATAAACACTTCCTATCTATATCATAATCCATGAGAAAAGGAAGTAGAATCTTTGTAAAAATTCTTCTATATTGTTTTCTCGATATTCTGAGTTATTTTTATTGAAATGCTAAATTATATACTACTAACATCACTATGTGTTATAATCCTACTGTACATTTCTTCAAAATACCTCTTAACTGGTTCTTTGTGTCAATTACAGACTGTTAAAATATTCACTAAATATTTGTGTTACACGCCTATGGATAGAGGAAAAAATTGTTTTATAGTGTACAAGAACGATGACAAGGAAATTCATAGTGGATCATTCTATTCACACTTATCCTATCCATGATCCTATTCACCATGTCTGTCAGAAGTTGCCCAAGTTGAGTGTTATGGGTAAATGTCCACTACAATGAAGAACAATTTCCATTTGCACAGGAGTACCATATGAAGTTCCATATGGAGTGCCATATGGAGTGCCATTTGGAAGACCAGATCGGGTGCCATCTGGATGACTGGATGAAGTGCCATATGAAGGATCAAATGAGGTATAAACATATTGTAAGTGGCCACTATTTCAGGTAAAAAAATGGATTGTTCGAATTGATACGCATGTTCACTGGTAACTTGAGATGAATTAAATGGTATGTCGTTAAAATTTTCATTGACAATTAAATTAAACAATTTTTAAAGAATTTTTATGATCAAATTTCCAAGTCGAAGACTTGGAAATTGATCTAATTCACACATGATTGCAATTTCCTCCAAATTACACCCTTCAAAATTGAAAATTGCTCACGAATTCAATCGTTTTTCACCTTAATCACATTAAAAATCAGGGGTTTAGCTCCAGTTTCCATTTCACTCATCCCTTATTGTTGTGTCGCGCTCACCCTATTCTCATCCTCCATGATGTAAACATACCTAAACTCTATGAACCTTCCTCCTATGTTGAGCTTCTGGCCATTCCTGAATTCGCAGAGTATAGGGAGATTTTCCTTTGCACAGGGTGGGGACCATTATTGGCCTGTCTACAAGGCCAAGATGATGGCGTCTCACTGCACTTCACTCTTGAGTTTGATGGGAGGATGGCACGCATAGGGTCTCTGGCCTTGTTGGTCTCTGAGGAGTCAATTTTGTTAGGCACAAAATTGCCATGGGTTGGAGATCGCTGGTTCAAACACCATCAATTTCTATGGCCAAGCTACAACAGAGTTTTCAAGCCTGATTTTCAAAACTTCTCCGGAGATAGAGGGTACTGCAAAGAATGGATCATCACCAGCATTATCACTTGTGAAGGTAGATACCATGTCTTCAAAGATTTATGTTTTCTTTTGTTAGCTCATTTCCAATTTAATAAGCCCTTGAATTTTCCTTTCTACTTCTTGAAAATTCTTGAGAAAATGTCTTACCAAGTACGTAAAAAAGTTTCCAATCCCCATAAAATTCTATTCCACCATGACCTCATAAAATTGCTTGTCATAACCTAGTTGAAAAAACAAGGCAAGACATGGGATGAATTCCTCTATCAATTCTCAAACACCCATCTCACAGTCAAGACCAGCAAGAAAACAATTTATTTAGGGACCGTTACTACATCTAAGCCTCATTCTACGAACACTCCAAACCCTCCAACTCAAACTATCTCTTTGTCTGAACAAAAGACCAAGAACATTGTTGATTCCCCTATAGCCTCATCGGGAAAGAAAACTAAAAATCATACTGATAATTATCCATTTCCCTCAACACCTATTGATCCTCAACCTAAGAAGTTACAATATGCATTTCAACAAGATTTTCCTTTAGTCCCTACGAATATAAGAGGAGCCAATCAATTCAAAGGGGAATCTTTTTGAATAAGTACCTGAATTTCCAATGGAAATCCTAATGTAAAACCCCCCAAGCACTTCATATCCTATCCAAGTGTCTTTCAATCACGAAATCCCCCATAAAAGACTCAGAGAATTTTCTGAGGAAGAGTTTGAGCCTAATAGAGAAGTAAAATCTAAACCTATTCCCTCTCACAAGGACATTGTTACTCCTACCTCCCAGATGCCTACATCAACTTCCAAAGTTGATATAGCTTATACATCCATCAAGGGATCCAAGACCTCTTATTTTGAAACATGTTATCATACCCCAATTATTAAAAAATTACAACAAGAAAATGCTCAGTTGCTTCAACACTTGGAAGACCGAAATATTGGATAGGCATCTTCATCGTGATAATGCAGTATTGCAAGCAAAAGTGAATTCTCTCCAATGATTGGTTGATCAAATGACCACCGCAAATCGCAACCTTCAGACATAATTGAAACATCGTAAAAGGACCAAGACAAAGTCTCCAGGACAAGAGGGAGAAGCTTCTAAAGCTAATCCACCCCCTCCATCGCAATTCTAGTTAGGTTAGGTGATTCATTTTTGTTTGGAGTGGGACCTGCAAATCCTAAGGCATGGGGGTAATGTTGGGTTCATATTTTGAGTGTTTTATTGTGATGATCGAATCCTTTTTGCACCGATATTATATATGATATGATTCATATTTTCCATTTTGAAGGAGTTTCAAAGGGTTTTATATCAATTCATCATGGATTCGCATCAGGTATGTATAATTGATGTTTCTACAATGATTTTGAGATAAATTAAGTTTAGTTCAATGTTTACAAATATCTAATGCATGGTTTGTGTGAAATAGGGAAAAATCGCAGTTCGATCCTCCATCTGGTACCTGGTCTGACACTTCATCCAACACCCCATTTGATACGGATCTGACACTCCATCTCGCAGGCGATCCAACACTCGGAGCGCACTGGAGCTAGTGGTTGGTACATTGCAGGCCTGTGGTGGACGAATCGATGATCTAGGTTTTGTTCCCCCTAGTGGCCCCCAACAATATATATCGATACACCTCATATTTGGTGGTTATGGTGATCGCTAAGTGGCTCACTGATTTTCTGGAAGTTGATGTTGTTAGAAGCTCATTTAATGAGTTTTCCATTTTTAGAGGAGGTCGACCCTTCCAGTGGTCGACCTCTTGAGGTGTAACTTATCTATAAATATCACTATCAGTGGCATGACCATAGAAATTTTTTTTGTTAAGAACCAAATATCAATATAGCATAGAAAAACCTCAGAAAAAGTACTCAACGCCTTGAAAAAGAGATAATTTTAGATAATAAGCCTCTTCGAGGGGGCAACCTCCATTTACCCCACTTAAATGTTCAAGTACAAGATGATTCAAAATGAAAATGTCGCAACCTCCATTTACCCCACTTAAACAAACCAAGTACAAGATGAGATTCAGTCGAAATGTTCCTAGTATATAGGAGACTAGGAGGTATAATTTGGCAACCAATGCCCCAGTCGGCCATAAATAAGATAAGATTACTACTATAATACCTACCTCATGGGTAATGAGCTAATATTATACCAACATGTCGCTCCCTTTGAGACAAGTGTTTTTTGCAATGTTTGAGTAACTCTAGATTCTTCTATATAAAAGACTCATATACCCAAGTGGAATCTTCAGCAAGAATTTTCCAGCTAGGGAATAGATCCATTTAATGAGATACCTTAAATGGATCTATTCCTCACCGCAAATTCTTAAGTTAGTGATGGCTTCAGATCCACATGATTTTTCCTTCTCTGCTAAGTTCTAAATAGTTTTGAACCCGGGATCTTGTCACCAAGAACCTCTCAAGCATGTTCATGGAAAACCTAAGTACTCATGAGATGCGTACCAATTTCCAGCCATGAAAATTGGGAATCTTTGCAACACCTTATGGGCGCCATAGTAATTTAGATAATTTATTGGTCCCTCTTGGCTTTTTGAGGGATAACTGTTGTATGGGAGCCTGTAGTCTCAAAATACCCAATCTCACTTCAAACTCTTTCACTCAGCCATGCTGATCTGTTTGCTTTCATTTGCCATTTGCCATGGTCAGGTTGTCCTTTAAGACTTTGAGAATTTGTTGTTGATTCTCGATGATCTTCCACCGCTTGAACCTTATATTTTTATTTTAGAGAAGAAGGATGGAAGGAGGGTGGTATCCATAAAGTGCCACAACAAAGCCTGGCATTTGTTGCAAGATGAAAGGAAGTGTTATACCACCATTCTAAGTAACCATTTGAGCTATTATGTTTGTTTATCAAAGACAAAGCAATGAAGAAATCCTTCTGTACATTTGTTCACTATCTCTGCTTTGTCCATCAGATTGAGGATGGATGAGCTATGAGTGGTGAGTCAATTGAGTAAATCTAAACAAGAAAATAATTCTCAGTCTAAAAAATGTCCAAAGTAGCATGGATCTCATTACTGCCACACAACTTTGGGCTTCTGTGTAGATTTTGAATTGTCCCCATGAATGCGGTGAAAATCATCAGACTAGCTTTGAAGGGGATGAGAGCACAAAGTAATTGGTCAACAATCATGATGACACTTTCCTTCAAACTTTCACCCATGATGAAATCCATGGAACCTCCCCCCAAAGAATCTTGGGATGGATAATGGTTGTAAAGACCTAGGGTCTTAATTGTTTCCACCTTTTATTTTTGGCAAACCAAACATTCTCACACAAACCTTTGAAACATCATTTTAAATCCTAAAAAATCCTTCTTGACTCTATGGTTAAAACTCATGCCTCCCAATTGAGAGGTAACTCAATAGTACCTTTGTTTGAGTTTGGATTTCTTACAAAAATATAAGTGATATTTTTACTATAGTGAATCATTTTTCTATGTAAATGTATCTCATGCACTAGAACCCTGGGGAGTAAACCTTGAAATGAGAGTCCACACTTTTCGCCATTCTTCCATTCAACCCTTGCCTCTATTATCCGAATTGTGTTGGATGATCGAGATAGTATAGAGAAAGGCCTCAACATATTTCTCCATCCTTTTCTGAGAGGAAAGCTACAACATTTGCTTCCTTTTATAGATAGATTCCAAAATCATAACCTAATATCTTGTTCACCCATTTTTTATGTTCATCCTAAGATAGTATTTATTCCAAGAAGTATTTAAGACTATCATGATCTGTTTTGACCCTTGAAGCGCCTCACCTATTATTAAGATGCCATTTCTCCAATGCAATGTAGTAATTTCCATCATTTGCCTCTTTCTCATAAATGGGTTTGTGTAAGTCCTTCCCCTGAGTGGTCGACTTCCAAAGTTTTCAGCATTCTTCACAAATAGGACAAGACCATCTACTCCCCGAGGCATCTACATCTACAATGTTAAGTTTTGTGAAGTCCTGAGGGTCAAGACGCGGACCACACATCACCCTCTTAAGATGTTCAAAGCTTTAGTTCTATCCATGAAAATGCATCCTTCCTCAGCTAGTGCCCAGTTTCTATTCTTCCATAGTTCCAAACAAACTCGCAGTAGTAACCTATCAAACCCAAAATCCTGCTAAGATTCTTTGTAATGCTTTGGGAATAGGGTTTCACCATCATGTCCTTAATCTTGTTAGGGAATTACCCCTGAATTCTACATATACAACATAATCTTAAATACTCTTAAATTCTTCTTTTACCCAAAGAAACATTTGGATTGTTTGGCATATAGTTGTTTTCCTTTAGTAGTTGTGGGAACCTTTGGCTAAGATGTCACACATGATCCTCCCAAGACTTCCTTTAGATTGGTATATCATCAAAAATACTAACAAAATTTTCAAGGGAAGGGATTGAAAATGGAATTAAACAACACTTGGAATGTGGAAGGTGTATTTGTAAGGCTAAAAGGCATGACCAAAAAATTCATAATGTATGCTCATGAGTTTGGAATGTTGTTTTTAGGATATCTTCTTCCTTCATTCTGACCGATGATACCCCTAACGGAGATCCACCCTTGTGAAATAGGATTGTCTATGAAGTTCATCGAACAATTCACTAAATGATGGAAATGGGAACTTCATTCCTTAGGTGGAGTGATGTTTGCTTGAGCTCCTCTATATTCTCGACACATATGCCATGAGCTATCTTCTTGAATACCACTACCAATGCTGTGAAGAACTGATAGTCTAATATCAGTATCCCTCTAACATTTCTTCAACCATGCACACTTCACCTCTTTGGGTGTGGTGCACTTATATGGCTCAGATGTTAGGAGGAACACCTGTGAATTAGTAGAATTTCATGATCATGATTTCGAGTGGTGGAAGACCTTGGGAATTATATTCAAATACTTTGGAATGCTTATCAATGATCCTTGAGATCTTGAGGAATAGATGGCTTAGATGTTTGAACATTTAGTGATCATAGGTGTGAAATAACGCCTTGATGCCCTTTTCAATAATTGTCATGTCATTAGAGATTATCACCCACATGGGTTTCCCTATGATACCCTTAACTAATTCCTTTTCCTTCCAATGAAAATTCCATGAAAAGTTCTCGAAAATTAAAAACCATTGTTCCAATGATTGTAAACTACTTTGGATTCCTAGTAAACATTTGCATCACCCATGGGTATATAAATAATTGGGATATTCTACTAAGAGCATTCCCCCATAGGAAGATTGATATTATTACATTTTCCTCTAAGTAATTGATAGTTCCTCCATCCTGTAATCGGCTACTTGAAACTCTGGCCCTCGATATACAAAGCAATTGAGATCTTTGGCTGCTAATTTATAGTAAATGAAATTCATGAGCACTCACTAACTAGGGACTATTAATTTTTCATTTTTATGTATCCTGAGCATTGGCTGGAATTTGAGGAGTGCTAATTCCTACCCAATGCATTACACTATATTGTGGGAGTCAACTCTTCGATGAAATTGCTTCTATAAGTTTTCATCTTGAGATGGTTCTGTTTTGTTCTTCTTCCTCTTCACAATCTATGTAGAATAATTCTTCTCAATGCACACCTGTCCCTCTCATTGTAATTTGGTTAATACACCAAAGCATAAACCTTCTTTCCTCCAATTGTTGAGGTGTCAACCTTGTAGGTTGAGGTGTTTTAGAGGAAGGAACATTGTTCTCTCTATAGATGTTAGGATTGGTCCTTCTAGTAGCCATAGCCATATTTTTAATTTCAACATTTCTTGCCACCTTAGTAGCCATAGCCATTTTTTACTACAACTCTACAACAATTTTATTATCTTAAGACTTCGGGATAAGGATCTTTTTCAAGGGGGAGAGCATGTTAGGGACCTAACCCATAATGTACATAGAATAATATTTTTTTGATGTAATAAAGGCCGGCATCACTTAATAAGGCCTAAATGTATTTTCCATGTAATAAAGGCCAACATTAGTTAGTAAGACATATTTAATAAATGTGAACAATTCAATGCAAGAATACCTAAAAGAAGCTTTCGCTTCTAGAAAGATCATACTCTACAATATTCTTTAGAGGATAGAATTAGTATAAATAAGAGTAGGAGGGATGAGAAATATTGTCTTGAGAATTATTGTAATATATATTTATTCTTCTGTAGGTTTCCCCTTGAAGAGGAAAATGAACAGTTCTTTCTTTGAATAAAGGTAATATTTATGGTGTTTCTCTTCTCATATTTTTTTGTTCCATTAATATTGACTGAATATTCTTGTTTCTACATATTATATTACATAAGGTATGTTACACAAACTCTCTTAGGATTTCTTCACTATGAGATTCATCCTCAAAATTTCTTTTTTCTCCTTTCATACCTGCACAAAACAACTTATCATGGCTTTCTATATAAAAATTAATCCATATATAGAGCTACATGGGTGCCATCACTTGTACTCGCTAGTTCTCTATGAATAATTTTCACCTACATGGTTCATCAACATGTTAAAATATTATTTAGTCAAAACTTTGTTACAATCAACTCGGATTCCAACAAACTCACACTCTGATATTAATCCATCTCACATTCCACCCTTAATCAAAGATTTAACTTCTCTGACTCATTATAAATCTTAGATACATGTCCACTTTCCACCCTCGTACCTATGTGATTTTTTGAATACACAACTTGATGCCACATATTCTCTATGCATAAGATACATACACACTACATGATTAGATGTGCTACCACACTAATCCATGTAGGCTCAACTAAACAAAGCTTACAAAAAACTTGGGAAATTCAATTTGTCTATAAATAAGTTTTATATATTTGGAACAAAAACCTCTGGGGTGTTGGGTACAACTGATTATGCACCTCGTACAACACATATCCATATTTACAAAATTTCATACAACGTACAACAAGCATCCCAAATTCTTTACTAAATCCTTTAATAAATTCCCAAGTCCCGTGACTGCAATAAACAATAGTGATGACTCTCCAACAACAAGGAAACTCTTTCCTAGGAAACTCCTTCATGAATTTGTGTCCTTGGTAGGAAACGCCTCTCTCTTATATACTCTAAGAGATTCATTTCTATAAAAACCACGATCTCCTTGAATTCTCAAATCAATCACCTCTAACTCTCTTCTAACAAAAATCATCAATAGCACCCACATCTCCAAACTCCATGGATCCTTCCTATCATCATATCATATTCGACGTACGACATTGATTTTCCAAGAATAACTTCCACTCAAATATTTATATGTCACATTCTACATATTATCAGATTTCAACGATCCCTCCCGTGTCTATTTCCAATGTCCAATGACGCCTTCTTCTCGTAAGTTGTGATATCAATCTATATCACACAAACAAGCTGAAGATGAGGGAATAATTTTATTTTGAAGAGCTCGGTGTTAAAGTAAAGTACCATGAACAAATATAGAAATGCCTCCTCAATGGAGTCGTATTTAGAAATAGGGATACTAGTTATATATTCACACACACAAAACTATTCTAGTATATTATAAAAAACACACACTTACAAATAATTATAACTATATTCTATATAATTATTCATATCTAACTATTTCCTAATCTAGGTGGAGTGCCTCAGAGAATATCTCAACAAAAAACAACCCAATATTATTACCTTAATGGAAGCATTATCTCTAACACCCTCCCTTAATGTTTTCTTACATGACAAAGAACAATACTAAAACAAAATAAACATATTTTAGAAAATAGTTTTTTCTTAAATCTAATATTTGGTAATGTCTGTATCAACAACTTTATTTTCTTCTGTAATATTTTAGAGTGAGCTCCATCACAAAACCATTCATTCTAGGATACCACTTGATCCCTTGAATATGTGATTGATTTAAACTAGAAAACCCATTGTAAAAGACTGAAAACATAACCAATGATAGTGTTCTTGGGGCACCACATTCACCGATAACCACAAATGTTTAAGTTATGTTAACCTGTTCTAAAAAAGTATGAGAGGTTTTTCATTCATCCAAAGTATGGAATAAATTCTACTAGTAACACTGGTAAAATATGGTATAATAAATTGATAGATGGATATTTGAAATCCGACCTCCATTAAGAGAAATTTTTATTCCAACTCTATGAAAAATGAAAATTGATACCAACATGGCTATCACATTCACAAACCTGAATCCATGTCAACTGCTAGACAAAAGGTATGGGGATGGCCATAACTAGGTGAGGGTGATATTTCCTCTATAAAATAATGTTCAACATATGCTTGACCATCCTAGAAGCTTCGCTCACCTATATCGGTCGAATTCCTCTAGAAAATTGGGTGTCTCTCGAATGTTTTATGGAATATTGTTGGCATTCTTTCAGTGGTCTCTCTCAATCAAGCTATAAATTTTCCTGCTTAAATGTTCAATGAAAGTTGTCTTCCACTCAGGTATCTCACTTCAATCATCAAGAAACAATCTCCTCTATGTATAGAAATAGGAAATATGGCTTCAAATGAGTGGAGAAATGGAGTCTCATCAAATAGTGAATCACAAACGACAACATAACAAAAATCACTCACAAGAGAAATCTACTCTCACACAAAAAATATATCTACTCTCCAAATGTAGATTACATCTTTTTCATATTTCTGGGCCATCCCTATGGAGTTAAACCCATATCATCTCTGATAAGAATTTAGAATTTGGGAGAGTAGTCATATATTCACATTGTTAAATTTGGCAGCATCGACAATCATTCTCCAATGAGAGGGCATATGGGCCACCCTGAGGCTAGCCAGGGAGATTTGGAGAATCAACCAGTCTTGTGAGGTATTGAAAAAATCCAGGGGGAACGGACAACCTCTGTGAGTCAAACCAAAAGTTAGGACGAATGATATTCTATGTGAGTCTAATGCAAAAGTTAGGGGGAACGTACAACCTCTGTGAGCATAGATAGTCTAGTGCAAAAGTCAGGGGGAACGTACAACCTCTGTGAGCATAGAGAGACTAGTGCAAAAGTCAGGGGGAACATACAATCTCTATGAGCCTAGTCAAACCTTTTGAGCCATGAGCAAAAGTCAAGGTATCTAGAAAAAGTTAGGTTGAATGTAAAATTCCTATGAGCTAGAAACAAACAATATTCATAATATTGCAAATGATGTAATTGTATTGATCTAGTGCGTTGGCACATGTAAACATTATCCACCATGAAGAGAATTTCGAATTGCCTTCTCAAGAGTTGTAACTAAAGTCTTGAGTCTAGTTCTATGTTAGAACTGAAGAGTAATGTTGAGTTGCAACTAAAGTCTTGAGTCTAGTTCTATTTTATAACTAAAGTGTAATGTTGAGTTGTAACTAAAGTCTTGAGTCTAGAACTAAAGTGTAATGTTGAGTTGCAACTAGAGTCTTGAGTCTAGAACTAAAGTGTAATGTTGAGTTGCAACTAGAGTCTTGAGTCTAGTTCTATATTAGAACTAAAGTGTAATGTTGAGTTGGAACTAAAGTCTTAAGTCTAGTTCTAAGTTCAAACTAAAGCATGTCAGTCTCAAGTCTAGTTCTAAGTTTGAACTAAAGTGTAATGCTGAGTTGTAACCAAACTCAAGTCTAGTTCTAAGTTCGAACTAAAGTATGAAGCTAAGTTATGACTAATGCATGCAATTAGGTTACTATTTCAAGCTTCTCATCTTCCCCTCTTCAGCCTCTATAAGAAGAGGTCGAACCCTCTCCTCAACACAGTTTTTCAATACAGTTCTGCAACACAGTTTTGCAACATAATTTTGAAACAGAGTTTTCATATGCAGGTTGAGGGTGAAGTAATAGAGGAGCACATCAGTGATAAAGAGGCAGCATATCAAAGGTGTATTTCAACAAGGTGTTGTAAGTCTTTGTCAGGTCATATTCATCTTGGCAAGCGCTTTGAGAGAAGTACATTCATTGTGGATAATTGTAAGAGATCTTACATTATTAATGCAATAAAGGAATATTGTTTGTTGGGGTTTTTCTCCCTGTACAAGGTTTCCCCAGGGTATATCTGTTGTTGATATGCATGTTTACTTATCTACATAATTATTTCTATTTGATTATGATTTGAAATTGTTGAAGTGTATTAAGCTGGAATCAAAGTATTAAAGAAAAGAAAAGAATTAATCCACATAAGAAATCAAGATCATAATTTAACATGGTATGAGAGCTTAGGGTGTGTTAAATGTGTTGAAGTGCAGCAGAAGGTACACACAGATCCAAGAAATCTTGATTAAGTTTCTAGTGTGAGGGCCATGGCATCCTCCATTTCAGTCAGGGCCGAAGATAGGCCCGAAGGAGCTACGAACTTTAATGTGTGGGATCTTCGTATAACAAATATCTTGCAAGAGAATGATCTTGAGTAGTATGTGACCACAGTGGTGGAGGAACCAATGAATAATGTAGGAAGAAAAAATTTCAGGAAGATTCAAGCAAAGTCCAAGTGAATCATCTTTGACTCAGTCAAAGATAGTATAATGCCTGCAATGACTTCATTGATGACTACTAAGGATTGTATGGATACCTTGGTGAATCTATATGAGAAACATGCTCCAAGTCAGAAGAGGACACTTAAGCACAAGATTAAGTATTTGAATATGGAGAAAGGTGAATCAGTGGCATCTTTTTGTTCCAGGATATCTCATATTAGAGATCATCTTTTGGTCACAGGGGTGACAGTGGATGATGATGATTTAGTGTAGGCCATTTTTTACAGTCTTCCTTCTTCATGGGAGACCTTCTTATCCAGTGTAAGTGGGAGAGAGATTCATCCCACGTTTGAGAGGTTATGGCATGATTTCCTCTAGGAGGAGAGTCGCACAGCTACCAGGAGTGAGCCAACAAAATAAGAGCACTCAGCTTGAGAATCAAGATTCAAGGGAAAGAAGAAAGACACTTTCTAGAAAGGATTTGAAAGGAAGCCATACATCAAAGGTACATTCAAAGGAAATAATATTGATACATCTAAGATTAAATGCTTTACTTGTAATAAATTGGGTCATTTTGCTAAAGATTGTTGGTTTAGAAAGAAATATCCTAGGAAAGGGAAACATCATGCCTCAACTCATGAGGATGATGAATTCAAAAGAAATCAGAAAAGTCCTTCTAATGAGAAAGAAAATAGGAAAGAATATCATTTGGTTTCTTCTTTATCCAGTTCAGTTTCCACAAGGCCAAAAACTTGGTTAGTAGACAGTGGTGCATCAAAGCACATGACAGGGTACAAGGAGATCCTCTCAGATTTTGAGACAAAATCTTTTGCAGAGCAAGTCAAGCTTGGGGATGAAAAATGTTACAAGACAGAGAGAGTAGGCTCTATCTCCTTCAGATTGGAATATGGGGCTAGACTTCATATTGATGAAGTATTATATCTTCCAGGGCTCAAGAAGAATCTACTATCAGTTGCAACCCTTGAGGACAAGGGATATTGGGTGATCTTCAAGGACAGGAAGACACTACTATGGGCTAAAGGTAGCCACTTAAGTACAACAGAACCCATTAGAACTTGCAGTGGAGGACTGTACATCATGTCAGGACAGTCAGTTCAGTCATTGGCTCATGATGTGACTATCTCCAACGAGTTGTGGCACAAAATACTTGGACATCTTCATTAAAAAGCTCTTCCATATCTACAGAACATGGTATGTGGCATGCCCTCTATTTCTCTTAGTAAAAATGATATTTGTAAGGGATGCATGCTAGGTAAAAATATAAAGAAAGCATTTCCTAGTAGTGACAATAGAGCTCAGGGCATCTTAGATCTAGTTCATTTTGATGTATGTGGTCCCATGTCATCTCCCTCACTCAGTGGTTGTTTGTATTATGTCATTTTTATTGATGATTACTCAAGAAAATGTTGGATATATTATCTTAAAGCTAAAAGTGACACATTTGATAAATTCAAAGAATATAAAGCGTTTGTTGAAAAGTAGATAGGGAAACACATCAGAATCCTTAGAACAAACAATGGAGGAGAGTTTGAATCTCTTCAGTTTGAGGATTTCTACAAGTTAGTAGGAATCAAGAGACAGTTGACCGTGCCATATAACCCTCAGCAAAATGGTGTTATTGGGAGGAAAAACATGACTATTTGTGAGGCAGTGAAAGCAATGATGTTTGACCAAGATCTACCAAATTCTTTATGGGAAAAAGCTACCTCCACTGTCGTGTATATTCAAAATAGGTGTCCACATGCTATTTTGAAGGACAATAATCTTGAAGAAGTCTTCTCAGGGATCAAACCTAAAGTAGGACATCTAAGGATATTTGGATGTCTTGTGTATATTCATGTCCCTAAGGAAAAGAGGACAAAGATGGAACCCTCAGGAAAGAAAGGGGTTTTTGTGGGGTACAGTGAGAAATCAAAAGCTTACAGGATTTATGTACTAGGTCATAGGAAAATAGAGGTAAGCAGAGATGTGACTTTCCATGAGGAAGTCACATTTAATAAATCCAGAGAGCTTCAACAGGATTTAGAAGCAGTTCAACCAGCTTCACCCTCTTCTGAAAATGATGAGTCATATGATCAGAGCGAGGAACCTCGTGAAGGGCCAAGTAATGATCCCCTAGAACCCGTTGAAGTGTTAGAAAGAAATCTTGAAGAACCTCTGGCCGAAAGGAAGCCAGGGTGGCTTAAAGAAATAGTGCAGGAAGCAGAAAGGATAGCTTCTCCCAAAGAAACTTTCAGGGAAAGGAAGAGGCCTCATAGGTTTGGAGGCTATGTTGCACTGATGAGAAGCATTAGTGATGTTAAACCTTATTCATTTGAATAAGAAGATAAATTACACGTATGGAAGGATTCCATGCTTGAGGAATACAGGTCTATTATAAAGAACAATGTTTGGGACATTGTGCCAAGGCCAAAAGACAAATCAGTGGTTTCTTCCAAATGGATCTATAAGATCAAACATGCAAATGATGGAAGTGTGTAAAAGTTCAAAGAAATATTTGTAGCCAGAGGCTTCACTCAAAAATAAGGAATCGACTATGAAGAGACTTTTTCTCCTGTAGCCAGGTATATCTCCATTCGAGCTATTATTTATTTAGCTTTTGTACTTGGTTGGAAACTACATCAGATGGATATAAAAACAACATTCTTGAATGGAAATATTGAATAGGAGGTCTTTATGGAACAACCAGATGGTTTTATACTACATAGCAAAGGCACTCATGTATGCAAGCTAAGGAAGGCCTTGTATGGTCTTAAGCAAGCTCCCAGAGTTTGGTATGACAGGATTGATGGATTTATTAGAAGCCTGGGCTTTCAGAAAAGTGATGCTGATGCAAATCTATACTTCAAGGTAAGAGGTAACCAACCTGGTATACGAATCATGTATGTTGATGATCTCTTTCTAACAGGAAATGAAGGGCTAATAGCTTGGTTTAAGAGGGAGCTAACCTCATAATTCTAGATGAAAGAATTAGGCTTGAGGCATTACTTCCTAGGATTGGAAGTGTGGAAAAGACAGGGCGAGATATTTATGGCACAAGGAAAATAAACATTGGATGTACTAAAGAGGTTTCATATGATGGATTCCAAATCCATGTCTACTCCGATGGTTACCAACCTGAAGAATATGCATGATTCTAATACAGGTTCAAATTTGGTGGATCCCACCATGTATAGGTAGTTGATTGGATCATTGATGTACATGATCCACACTAGGCCATATATATGATATGCAATGATTGCAATGAGTCATTTCATGACTAAACTGAGATAGAGACACTAGGTGGCAACAAAGCACATCTTGAGATATATCAGAGGGACCATTACTTATGGTATGAGATATACATATAGTGGTGGTTTATTTCTACATGTGTATGCAGATGTTGACTGGGCAGCAAGCCCAGTGGATCGGAAGATTACTTCCAGATACAACTTCAGTTTAGGATCCGCTATGATCTCTTGGTCAACCTGAAAGTAGGGATCCATTGCACAGAGTACAGTAGAAGCTAAGCACATTGCATCAAGTTATGCTAGCAAGGAAGTAGTATGGCTAAGAAAATTGGTTTCTGGTTTGTCTAGTGACAAGATCGAGATGACGGTGGTTAACTGTGATAATCAAAGTTGCATAAAATTGACAAAGAACCCAGTATTTCATGACAGGTCAAAACATATTCACATGAGGTACCACTACATCCGAGACTTGATCCAGAGAAAAACTATAAAGTTAAAGTACATAGCCACTAGCAAACAAGTAGATAATATCATGACCAAGCCTTTGACCTCGAGATAGTTTGTGAAGATGAGAGGCAAGATTGGTGTGGCTGAAAATGAATCCATCGCTGAGAGGGAGTGTTAAATTTGGTAGCATCAACAGTCATTCTCCAATGAGAAGCCATATGGGTCACCCTGAGGCTAGCTAGGGAGATTTGGAGAATCAACCAGTCTTGTGAGGTATTGAAAAACACCAGGGGGAACGGACAACCTCTGTGAGTCAAACCAAAAGTTAGGATGAACGAGATGCTATGTGAGTCTAATGCAAAAGTTAGGGCAAACGTACAACCTTTGTGAGCATAGACAGTCTAGTGCAAAAGTAAGGGGGAATGTACAACCTCTGTGAACATAGACAGACTAGTGCAAAAGTCAGGGGGAGCATACAACCTCTGTGAGCCTAGTCAAACCTTGTGAGCCATGAGAAAAAGTCAAGGTGTCTAGAAAAGGTTAGGTTGAATGTAAAATTCCTATGAGCTAGAAACAAACAATATTCCTAATATTGCAAATGATGTAATTGTATTGATCTAGCACATTGGCATGTGTAAACATTATCCACCATGAAGAGAATTTTGAATTTCCTTGTCAAGAGTTGTAACTAAATTCTTGAGTCTAGTTCTATGTTAGAACTAAAGATTAATGTTGAGTTTCAACTAAAGTCTTGAGTCTAGTTCTATTTTAGAACTAAAGTGTAATGTTGAGTTGCAACTAAAGT
>SNQJ01S0036062.1:118919-136593 GCA_010110895.2 Picea sitchensis | reverse complement strand
TATTAAGTAAAATTAATTAGATAATTAATTGTCCTAATATGGGTTTAATTAAACAATGATTAGCATTAATAATATTAATTAAATATTTATTTATTAATTAATTGTTTATAACTTTTGATTAATTAATTAATTAATTACATATCACATTCAATGACACGGGTAATAAATTTAAGGGGCTTAATAATTTTAATTTGTTTAATTAAATGATTTACGTATGCGGGAGGGGATAAGACATTAAAGAAGGGGATACAATATTAAAGGGGGAGATAAGGAAATTAATGAGGGGAGGAGAGTCGGTGAAGGAGGATATGATGGGGAAGAGTCTTACAGGTAGGGCATTCTTTTGGGGAGGCAGGAAGCATTTTGAGGAGAGGATATATTTCTATGGGAGATTTTATGTGGAGATCTCGGGTGTGAGGAGTTTGGTTTTGGGGGGTTTTGGTGAATCAAAAGCAGGGGGCACCGGTTTGCTAGGGGTTTTGGGCACGTGGGCCAGGATATCCTTACGGTATCCTGGAGCTAGGGAGCTGGACAGGCTGCTCCTAGCTGGCAGGGAGGAAAACTTGGTTTTGGGCAGTGTTTGGCATAGTTTCAACTTCATCATTGGACCAACAGAGATCGGGGTTAGCATCAGGAAGAGGTAATTTATTTTATGTATTTGTTGTAGTGTTATATTGTTGCTCGTAAGTGAATTAGAATCTATTCATAAATTTTAATTAAACTGAATGGATATATGTTGGTTATGATGTTATGAAATGTTAGGATATCATTTCCTTAAATTAAATTTTATATTACTTTTCTTGTTTTATAAGGCTCTGTGGAGCAGAACCTTACAACTAGAGTGAACAAAAAGAGAATAATGAGAATTGTATGCAATTGCTAGTCTGTGGGCTTCAAATTCTCAATTGGCAAAAGTGTTCCTCATTCATGGTGCAATGAGATAAATAGGAAATCTTGGTAACAATTTACTTGCAATAGTTATGAGCCTCATTAACTCTTCTTCTATCTGTTATGGCGCGGTCCAATGGTGTGGTGGCAAACCATAAATTCTTTTACCGTCGTTCGAAGCATCAGTCAAACATATATATCATCTTCCAATGGCTACATTTCTTTGCAATAACGAAGTGGCATATGACGTTGTTCTGATATCCCAGCGAAGCTCTAATTCTGCAAAGTTTATTTCTGTGAGGTACCCTCTGGAACCTATTGTAACTTCTCAATCCTGGCCTTCTTCTTACTTATCTTCTTAGCCTTTTTCCCTGTGAGCTTCGTCTTGATGGTTCTTTTCTGATCTCGATTCTTATTTTCCTTGGGCATAGTCACTTCGTGCTGCTGAGATCCTCTCCTAGGATTCAGGTGTATCACTTCTTCTGGGGTAGAAATTTCAACCTTTGTTATGTCTTCTGATGTTCCTGTAGCTTTGATATCTGGGATTCTAGTGTCAGGTAGCTTCAATCTATTCTCCTGTTCTTCAATCAACTGTGCAATCTTTCGGGTCATGAAATATTTTAACTCTTGTCTCTTCTATTCTAAGACTTATTCTTCTTCCTTCATTCTAGATTGATCTCTATCAATCAAATATTTTCCTAGTAACATCGTAAACAGGGATATGTCTTCATTGAATTTAATAATCTCAAAGTCTTCCTTTGTCGAAGTTCCATTGACTGTCATAGGTATCTAAGCGAACTTTCCACATAACATCATCAGTTTTCCTCTGAATAGTCCTATTCCTCCTAATGAAGGGAGCATAGCAGGCTTCCCTATAGCTTCCCAAGTTCTTTCTGGCATAATGTTCACTTGTGTCTCTATATCAAGGACCAAGTCAATGTCAAAGTCTCTTATTTTTTCCTCAATGCACTCTTTTTCTTTGAAAATATTTGATAGCCTAACATATCAGTGGTCATTCAGGGTCTCTTTCATTTGTATCAATACCTTCTCTGATTCTTGTTGGGGTTCTGCCTCTTCTGGATCTACCTTAGGGTTTTCCTGATTCAGATTCATTTCTTCTAGCCTAGTGATCATTCTAGGGAAATCCAATACCTCATGGTCCATAGCTTTGAAACAAAGACAACTAGATCCTCTGCCAGGAAAATCCTTAGCAAGATGTCCAGGTCATCTACAACTGTAATAGAGGATCACTTCTCTTTTTCTTTTAAATGATCCCCAACTTCTTCTATACTGTGCACTAGGATCATGGTAGCTAATATACAAAAAATTCTTTCTAGGATCCTGCATCCATTTGTTAGTCCAAACATTTTTTCTATGCATAGGTATAACATATCTATCACTATTCTTATCACATCTACTCATATCAAAACTTATTTCATATATCAATGCCACAGTTTTCAAAGTAGGGTAAACTCTATTAAACATACCTATATCCATACCTTAGAAACAAAAAAATTCACTTATCTTATTTCTACTGAGCGCAAAGCCTCCAGATCTAAAAATTTTAACTAGTCTTACCTTTATCAGAGGATAGAAGTTTACAGATCTTACATATTTTAGTCAAGAATCCCCACTTTTACCTTTCTCGGAGCACAAAGCATTCATATTTTGTTCCTTTTCTTCATATCCAACCTCTTTTGTTTTAGATCGGGCCTCTTTTCTTTCAGATCGAGCCTCTTTCTTTCAGATCGGTTAGAATACTACACACTAGGGCACAGATCATCCCACAAGACTTTCATGTTAAAATTTTTACACCAAACTTCTTCTTCTCAGTTCCCAACAATCACATCTTCAGGTTGTGACAACATAACTCTTTGTTGGCACATGGGTAGACCCAGGGTTCAACGCTACAACAGTGCACCGACAAAACCCTAACTATCGACCCTTTCGACAACACCTACGAAGTATATGAAGTCTCAACCGAGGTAGAGGTTGGGGTGGTTGTAGGAATCAAGTGTCTACAACCTTAGTTGGAACACAGATCTGTGATTCCTTATTTAATATAACACTCAACACTACTTGATCTTTAATATGCAATCAATAACCACTTCGGAGATACAACAGAGCTTGACATCATTGATAATGACTAGATTGTTTGATCACTTATCATCCATAGAGAATTCATATCTAATAGGTGAAGCACTTAGCATATACATGTGAATCAGACCTAACATTCTACACAACATAAGCACTAAGCATAAACATATATAATAGATCTATATACTCATATCAAAGCACTTAGCAAATAATCACATCAATGCATCAGAACAAGGCACAAAGAGGACAACACAGGATTTACGTGGTTCACCCCCACCCTGGGGATATGTCCACCAACTCCTCTTCTTTATTATCATCGGCCAATCAGTTATAAGAACATAGCCGTAGAAACCCTTACTTCACACATGACATAAGATCTACGCAGCTTGCTAGATCCTTCTTCCTTTCCTTTCAACACAAAGCCTTCTATACCTTCACACAAGGACTTGCACTAAGCTTTGCAAGTCTATACAAAATGCACAAAACTCTTGATCATGCAGATCCCCCCTTGGCACTTAACCTATATCACAGAGATACAATATTCTTCCCTATTACCCCTCTATTACCCCCCTATTTATACATACAAAATAGGCCTAAGCATGGGTAAACCCACGGGCGGACATCCCTTTCCCATTACATATTCCCAAAACCCAAAAAGGGACCCAAAAGTGGGCCGAGATTCTCTAATATCCGCTTTGTCTAGCACTCTATCTTCGACAAGTTGGTGAAGTCCCAAAAACGGTCAAATATGACCAAGTGTTCCCAAAACTTGGTTAAGGGGCAACAATGAGGTTCCTTCAACTTCACATTGCCATAAATCTCTAATGAATAGGAGTTATGTGACGTTCCACATACCACTAGAAATGGAATGACAAGCACTATCCATATAGGATAGTTTCACTGACAAATTCGATCTTTATATCATTATTCCACAATTAAGCATGGGTTCTCTAACCATACTTCTAGGATAACTCAACCGTAAAGCGTCTTCTCGTGAGGGATTTCACCATAAGGGGACCACTTTGGAGTTCATCCATTTGTACTCCCTATCAACCATGACAAGAAAATAATGAGTCATATTTACATCAATCCAGTTGGAATAACCCATGACAACACATCACTATGACATTTTTCGTTTGTCATTGATTCCATGCATGATCACATGATCCAACGATCAATATATTAATGCATCAATACATCTATGAATCATATATCAATGAAAACACATCGATCCATCTTCATCTATGCATGGCATCATCTATGCATCATATATCAATGAAAACACATCGATCCATCTTTATCTATGTTTGTCATCATATAACTATGAATCCACTTGACATCAATCCATTGACAACAATGACAATACATGATCCATCAATCACTACATCAATATGCTATGACAAGACATTGTTCCTTTGACATCAATGACAACATGATCCAACAATCTCCACCTTTGGCATTGATGACAATACTAACATTGATGTCAACACCAATCATTGATGGAAACATGTAGACATGGCATTGCTCTTCATCAATATTCAAACCACATCAATGTGACTATATATCCCCCTTTGACATCAATGGAAAAGGGTAGTTCTCTCCTTGGGTCTACTCCCCCTACCTGAAATCTCCTTGGGGATGCTCCTTCTATCTGAACTCTCCTTGTGGTTTCTCCCCTTGCCTGGATTCCTTGATATTACTATGAATAACATCTCCCATTTTGAACAAGGGATATCACTCTAATGTAATGCTGAAGATATATCGCTCATTCTCCCCCTCTCACCATCACTCCCTCTAGAACCATGCCTCTATGCTCTTTATCCAAGTATTTACCTTTTCATCTGATAAATATCTCTTCCTGAAATCATGGGAACAAGAATGACACCCTGTGTGGTCATGTCTCCCCCTATTTATAATATGAATAATATCCTATTTCTCAGCTGGAATATAGATCAACTTATAAAAAATGATCCACTCTTCCTATGATGATCCTTGGACCTGTCCATGATTCAAACTCATGCCATATGTTGGCACAGGGGTAGACCCAGGGTTCACTCCAAGAGAGCACCAACAAGCCCTAGCTATTGGCCCTTTAGGAAACACCTGCGAAGAAGATGTAGTCTCACCCGAAGCATCTAAGAGGGGGGTTGCAGGACATAGATGTCTACAACTAGGGGAATATCAAGTGGAACTAATACAACAATAATGCAACATTCATATATCTCTCATCAACTAGATCTACCCTGCACAACTATAAATCCAATCTAACACAATAATGAAAATAACAGTATAACATTGACAGAGATCTAGACATCAGTCACACATACAACACAAAATATACGTGGTTCAACCTCTCTTTAGGGCTATGTCCACAGAACTGTGCATATGATATATTAAGATAAAGCTTACAATTCTGATCTGCTCTCTTAGTCAGTAGATCATCTCTCTTCTTCTCTCTATCTCCCACCTTCCTACGCACCTAGCTGGAAGACTTGATCTCTGCACCTAGCTAAAGATCTTACAATACCAGAAGGCTCTCACACTCATCACTCTCCTCTCTCATAGTACAATAATCTCTGAACCAAAAACAATCAATATCAATACCCAACACTAGTACCGACCCGACCTAGGTCCTCTTGACCTCTATTAATACATTATAGTCCCTCACCGACAGCCTTAGTTCGAAACCTAGGTGTCAAAACCCTAATTACCCAAAACCTTAGGTCAACCTGACCCACCTTTTTAGGGCTTTGCTAGCCTATCTTTCCTCCCTTCTCACGCGGTGCTCCAAAGCATTCAATGGTGGATTTCTCTGCTTGTTTAGTTGTCCTCGATCCATCTTTCTTGTTTACATATCATCCTCAATCTCCTCATCGAATGACTTTCTTTTCCATACTTCGCTTCGGATTTTCTTCTCTTTTTCTTACTTCGACCCAGTGATAGTCACCGTGTCTCCCATGCAGTTCGCGTTTGACCTTTTCTTATTTTATCTTCAATCCTTCCATAACCAAGGGCCAAAACGCCCCCAACACTCACATGTGACTTGTTTCGAGGCACTTTAGATCTGATCCTTCTGTTTCGCTTCAAATTTTGACTGGGCAGTGAAGCCTTTGGTTTCTTCTTTATGCCTCCTTCCCATCCTTGTTCAGGCTATATTTTTTGTGTCTGGTACCCAATTTCAACTGCACCTGGTACCTAGACCCTTTTCTCCTTACTTTTACTGAGAGCTGGGAGGCAGTTGGTTGTCATAATATAACTTCAGTCGAATCCCATTCACTAATCCTTCTTTCCATTCTCCCTTCAATGTCTTCAATTATGCAGCTCCTCCTTCTGTAACATAGGTGATCTCATATGGTCCAAGCCAATGCATTCTGAACTTCCCTGGATGTCTTATAAATTTACTGTCATACACCAGTACTAAATCACCTTCTTCTTGATGTGTCTGTCATGATAGGCCTTCTCTCTTTTCTTCTGTACCTGCTAATGGAATCCTACAATAAATCTATCTTCTTCTAGTTCAACCATTTGGGCAAGCCTCTCATGAACAACACTAGTATCATCCATGTCTGTAAATGCAACAATTCTTAAGCTTGGTACCAAGTACTCCATCAGGACAACAACTTCGAGGCCATAAACCAACTTGAAAGCGGTCTGCATTGTTAATTTCTTGCAAGTGGTTCTATAAGCCCAGAGTACTGTTGGTACTCTTAAATCCCAGTCATCCATGTTCACACTGCAAATCTTTATCGATGTTGTCTCCAAGATTTTGTTGAATGCTTCAACCATTCCATTTTCTTGTGGATGGTAAGGTGTACTCTTATGATGGTGAACTGCAAACTCTTCAGTCAGGACTTCAACTGTATTTTTGATGAAATGAGTTCCTTGATCACTCATAAGGGTCTTAGGGCATCCAAACCTGGTTATTATGTCATCAAATATAAAACGTGCAACTATAGTTTTACTACAGTCCTTGACTGATCTTGCTTCGACCCATATAGTCAGGTATTATGTCACAGTGATAATGTACCTTGCTCCCGTGCACTTCCCTGGTGGGTTTATAGGTCCCATAAAGTCAATGGCCCACTTTTCAAATGCTTGTAGGGTCATCTATGGTGCTAGTCACATTTCATCTCTTCAGGATGGTTTTCCAACTATCTGTCATACATCACAGAATCTAGTATACTCTTTAGCATCTATGTGTAAAGTAGGCCACCAAAGGCCAGCTCAAAGAACCTTTTGCGCAGTTGATTTCCCTACGTAATGTCCTCCTACGATGCATTCATGTGGTTCTGCGAGGATCAACGGGTGCTCTGCCTCCATCACACATCTTCTTAGTATCTCATCAGGTCCCATATTATATAGCTGACCATCTATCAGTGAAAATTCTGCAGCGCGCACCACTAGCCGTTTGTTCTCAGAAATTGTATACTCACTTGGAGCCATTCCTGTTGACAGGAATTGGATTATTTTTGTGAAGTGGTCATCCATTTTCCTAATGGAGAGAAGTTGTGCATCTGGTAGTGTATCCTCCATACTGGTGGGTTCCTCACTATGTTCCAACCTCAACAGGTGGTCGAGACCCTTGTTCATTCTTCTTGGCTTAACTATGATCTCAAAATCATATTCTTGAAATAGGAGAAGCCATATGCATATTCAACCCCCCAACACTGTCTTGTTGACTAGGTACTTCAGCGCAAAGTGATCATTAAACATTTTAAAGTGTCCTCCTAGTAAGTAATGGAAGAATTTTTGTAGCACGTACACCATGGCTAATCCTTCTCTCTCTGTAGTAGTGTAATTGATTTTAGTTGTGGATAGATTTATGTTGGCAAATGCTAATGGATGGTCGATCTCCCCTTCTCCAGGTTGTGCCAATACTACTCCTAATGCAGTATAAGATGCATCGACATGCACATGAAATTATCTTCTCTAGTATGGAAAGACCTGAATGGGCACAGTCACCATCTTTTTTTTTAGTGTGTTGAATCTCTGTTGGCATTTGTCTGTCCAACCCAACTGACAGTCTTTCTTTGATAACTTCTCTATTGGCGCAGTAATATGAGCATATCCTTTGATAAATTTCCTATAATAGCCAGTATGTCATAGCGTAGTGCGCAGTTGTTTGACTGAAGTAGGAGGCGTTATGTCGACTATAATTGCAATTTTTGATGGATCAACCAACAATCCTTGCTTGCATAAAATATGTCCTAATAATACTCCAAATGGTGAGAATAAGATGCACTTCTTCAAATTTAAAGCAATTTAACATTGCCTGCATTTGTCCAACATTAGTCTTAGACATTCAATATGATTTTTCAGAAAACTAAAAGCAGTCGAGTCATCAAAATAGGCTTCTAAAAAATTATGCAAAAAAAAATTGAACGCTTCGACCACCACCCTGGAGAAGATGGTTGGGGAATTCTTTAGTCCAAATGGCATCACTGTGTATTGGTAGGATCCCCATTCTATGGAAAATGTGGTGTTGTGGTGGTCCTCCTTGGCAATCTGTATCTGATGGTATCTTGAAAACCCATCTGTAAAAGAATATACCTCCTGGCCTCCCACATTATCCAACACTTCGTCTGTGAATGGTGTAGGGAAAGGATCATGAAAACAAGAATTATTCAGCTTCATGAAATCTACACAGATCCTGATATTGCCTGTCTTCTTGTCTTGCACCACCATAGGGTTGATCCACTCTGACTCTTCAACAGGTTCAATAATCCCTGCTTCTAACATTCTGTCGAGCTCAATCTTCTCTTTTTCGTTATATATTGGGTTCAATCTATAGGGTCTTTGCTTGACTGGATTTGCATCTGGTTTCAAAGGTATTCTCATTTCTCACATAGGTCCTTTGATACCCTTCATATCAGTGAACTTGGTCGGAAACAAATCCTGATACTCGTGCAGTAATTCTATAATTTTGTCAATGGTAGCAACATCCCAGTAATCTCCGACATTGGCAAGCTTCGGTGCATCATCTTGATCTTTATTTATCTTGATTGGTTTCCCAATGAATGGCATCTCAACTCCTGGTCCTTCCACATCCCTCTGGCCTTCTATCTCAGCAATGTTTACCTTCATTGGATCATCATCTGCATCGGCATTAATGTTATAAAATTCTTGTAGTTTTGGAATGTCGCATTCCATTCGTCCTCTACTTATTCCAAAGGGAGGCTAGATGCCTCCTTAAATACTTTATGCCTCACAATTTGTAGTGCTTGATCTATTTTAGGGAATTCACTTTTAGACAAAAAGGTGGTTACGAAATTATGAAGCATACCTTCCCAATCTGCAGTGATGAGGCACAGTTCTGCTTGAAGGTACTAGTTAATAGGGGTCATGTCCAGTGTGTTAATGAATCTATGTACTGGTTTTTCTCGAAGGATGTCACTCCAGGCTTCTTCGCAGCTTCGCACATGGTCCCTTGGGAAGCTTCGACCTGTGTACCTCACTTCGTAGCTTCCTACTTGTGCTGAGAACCGTGTTGTCATCAAAGTTCGACATTGTGTCCAGTCTGTAATATTTCTTTTGTGCGTCCCCCACCATCTTTCTAGTGTATCGTTTAGGGCCTCATCCATAGCCAACAACCTCTGTTGTGTTGGTACACTTGTTTCAAAATCTGAGAGGAAGGATTCTAGAGGGTTCAAACCATCAAAGGTAGGCAAGTTACTTATTGTTGTACCAATCCAGTGAACTTTTCTAGTCAGTCAAGAACATATCCTTGTGGATACTTCATACATATGGTTCTGCCAGTTCTCCAGAGCTTCTTCTGAATCTGATGAACATGCACTGTCACTTCTCCAACTTAGATTTCCATTGGCAGTAGGGTTGATATAATCCTGATGTCTGGCTGTTAATTTATATATGTTTTCCATCTCATATGCATGGTCTTCTTCTCTGATGGGCTCTGTATATCGTGGACACTTATCTGGATCTAAGGGTGAAATAACCCTAAGGCCAGCTCATTCAAATGTCATGCATCTTTTATTTAAATCAACTACAGTAGAATTTTCGAAGGTCCAATCAATTCCTAGCAATGCAGGGTAAGGGAAACTATCATCAATAATTTCAATTACCTCAAAATATACAAAGGTCCTAACTTCGTCGATGTCCACAGGGACATGCTCCAATCATCCAAATGGGTTGAAAATGTGTTCATTAGCCATTCTAAGCCTGATAGGGGAATAGATCAACTTCAGTTTTCCCATTAGTGCCCAAGTTTTCTTCGTCATGACATTGACCTCCGATCCTAAGTCGAGGACCACATAGTTTATATCATACTCTCCTATTTGAGAATTCGAATGTAATTCTTTGTTTGTTGTTCTCTTCTTACCAATATGGTGTAATTCCCTATTCAGTAAGGGGTATACATTTCCTAGCTCATACTACCTGATTAGGTTCTATAACTCTTGCAAAACATTCTCATCCTGAATTAACTTAAGACAAGTGTAAAAAAATTCGATGAGTTTACATACCTCTTTTCCTTCTTTTGTTGAAGCTGATTGATCAAATGCCTGAGGCATTCCATACTCTTTTATTTCTGTTCGTGGTTTATATGAGGATCCTTGGTACCCCTTGAACTCTTGTCTTACTTCCTCGAAGATTTGTCTTTCTTTCCTTGCATCAAAAGCTCGAGTCTTCTCCACAACTTTCCTGATACGTGACTCTTCTGCAATCTTTCTTTTGATTGTTCTATCTTCTCCTGTAGCAGTGCCTCCTCGAGTAATAATAGAAACTCTAGGGTCTGTTCCGTGTGGTTTGGCATATATCAGTTGTAATTGTGGGTTCTACTAGGGTCCTCGTCTTTCCTAAAGCTTAGCCAACAGCACAGGGAATTCTTCTATGACATGCTTGAAAGAGTTACAATAACTACAGGTTGTGCAAGGATTTTCACAATCCCTCGCCAAGTGTCTTGGTTGCATGAAATTATAATAGATTATTTGTCCTTGCCCTTGGCCCATACCTTATCCTCCTCCTCGTCCTTTGTTTCCACTTCAAGGATTGAATTTTCCTCTTCCTGGAGAGTTGTACTGCGAAGTGTTTCCTTCTTGCTGTACTTCGCCTTGAATCTTGTATATGTCCCTTGACCTCTCATGCATGAGATCATAAGCTATACAATATCAATCATCATGCCCCATTGATTTATAGAATGTGAAATACAATTTTTTGGGTGTTTGAACATACTTCTGCATGTAATAACACTCACCTGGGCGATGCCTCTTTCTTCATACATCGCACTAGGGAAGGTTAACTTGCTTCAAGGGGCTCGGTGCTCCTGAGGCTAAATACTCATGAAATAAGGGACAATGTTTCGTATCATGACCTTCAGATATGCATCTTACACACCATATATCTTTCTCTTTTGTCCTTCCCCTTGTGCTTCTTCATATCCTCGACCTGTAGAGACAAACTAGTCAGCTGGCTCAAGATATGGCTCATGCCTGAGCTAGATTCTTCCATAGGTGTTGATTCAAGCTTCATGGAAATCTCCAAATATTCTGCCTGCAATGAAATCTTCTGTTGCATCAGAGGGAATATGCTGTGTGGTAATAGCGCCATGATGAACCGTTATTTTTTCTATTCATTGAGGATTTGAAAAGTTAATCAGCCTATTAGGGTCTTGGATGTTTGGTCAAACTCCCAAACAGGTTCTGCTACCTTTTGCTTGATCTCTTTTATCTCTGTAATACATTGTGACTCTGACTTAGGTTTCTTAAAATCTGCAATCAGTGCATTCTTGATCTCGTTTAGTGGCTTGGGCTATGCTATTCCTTGGACAATTTTGATGTACCAGCTTAACATGCGGTCCCTTAGCGTAGTGCTAAACTGGGTTATCTTGATGGATTCATCGGTGATACTTTTAATATTCCACACAACCTCACACAAGAACCAATGTTGATCAGGATCCTTGGATCCATATCCCTTGAAGATAGGGAGCTTCATCTCATCTTCCATAGAGTTCCCTATACTTCTTGTCTGAGTGTAGGTTGAGTTGCTAGTAACAACACTCTGAAGACTCTGATGGTTCTGGCTATTCTGGTTTCTTGGTGCTATTGAAACAACAGGAGAGTTAATGTTACTTACTTCAATAATCTGCACAGTTCCTCAGGTTTTTTTCTTGCTTTGGCGAAGTTTTTTAGCTTCCCCTTCTTCTATTCTGGTGGGTTCTAAATGTTCTTCGTCTGTTAGATCTACCTCTTCTCCACTGTATAAACCCTCTTCTCCATAGTTTTTCTTAAATAGGTTCTCAAGGTGAACCCCTCTTAATACTCTTCCACTACGTGTATGTCCGGCTTTTGTGTTGTTGTCGCTGTCTGAATTTCTAAACATTAGCCTTTTCAAGTCTAGCCAATCTACTGTATCTTCAAGATGTTCTTTTCATGCAACATCATCTTGATTCTCAGCTTCAGAAAGTAAAAAAAAAAATCCTCTGGGTCCTTTGAAAAAGTATCTCTTGGCTTGGCTATATGATTCTACCCTATCAACAACAAATTCAGTGATATACCCTCCAATGGTACTATCAAACCAATGATCTACTACTCTGGATAAAGTGTTGTCAACTCTCTTGACCTTCTGGATCAGTGTTGGTGTCCAAACCACAGGAGGTATAGATCTCATCTTGAACTAGGTATTGTCTAACCTAGCCAACCACTCAAACAACTCTTGGTTGATTCCTCCAAAGAAGATCTCGTGAATGTCGATAAAGATGTATCTTTGTAGCCAATCTTTAGTACTCAGTTTAGGGTTCTTGTTCTAGGCTTTAACAAGGTCCCTCTCTTGATCCTCTATCCACTTTTGAATCTCTATCTTCGATGGGAACCACCTTGACATTCCCTTAAAAATATTCTCATCCCAACAACATAACCATTAATTTGTGGGCACAGGGGAAGACCCAGGGTTCACTCTAAGAGCGCACCAACAAGTCCTAGCTACTAGCCCTTTCAGCAACACCTGCGAAGAATATGTAGTCTCACGAGAAGAAGCTAAGAGGGGGGTTGCAGGACAGAGATGTCTACAACTAGGGGAATATTAAGTGGAACTAATACAACAATAATGCAGCATTAATATATCTCTCATCAGCTATATCTACCTTGGGAAGCTATAAATCTGATCTAACATAATAATGCAAATAATAGTATAACATTGACAGAGATCCAGGCATCAATCACACATATGAAACACAATATACGTGGTTCACCCTCTCTCTAGGGATACGTCCATAGAACTGTGCTGATGATATATTAAGATAAATCTTACAGTTCTGATCTGCACTCTTAGTTACCATATATTCTCTCTTCTTCTTTCTGTATCCCACCTTGCTGTGCACCCAACTGTAGGACTTGATATTCACACCTAGCTGAAGATCTTACAATACTAGAAGGCTCTCACACTCAACACTCCCCTCTATCACAGTAAAATAATCTCTCAACCAACAACAATCAATATCAATACCCAACACTAGTACCGATTTGACCGAGGTCCTCTTGACCTCTATTTGTACATTATAGTCCCTCACTAACAGCCTTAGGTCAAAACCTAGGTGTCAAAACCCTAAGTACCAAAAACCCTAGGTGTCTAAAACCCTAGGTCAACTTGACCCACCTTTTTAAAGCTTCGCCAGCCTGTCTTTCCTCCCTTCTCACACGGTGCTCCAAAGAATCCAATGGTGGATTTCTCTTCTTTCTTAGTTTTCCTCGATCCATCTTCCTTATTTATCTATCATCCTTGATATCCTCATCCAAAGGCTTGCTTTTCCATACTTCGCTCTGGCTTTTCTGCTCTTTTTCTTACTTCGACCCAGTAACAGTCACCGTGTCTCTGGCACAGTTTTCTCTTGACCTTTTCTTCTTTGATCTTCACTTCCTTCCATAACCAAGGGCCAACACCATACCATACATCATGAAGCAATATATATGTCAACAATGAATAGAGAATCATGAGAAAAACATCAACCATATACATCATGTGCCATATTGTGTGCCAACCATGCACAATATCCATGTACATCAACCATGTACATTAATACTATACAATGTACCATAATATATCATCAATGAAGTGTATCATCCATATGCAAAGACATGTTCCAACTGTGTACCAAACAAATGCATCTACCAACATGCCAACCATGTGCCTCAAATAAGTGTCATATCACTCATGATATGCCTCTACCATGAAACAAATGCCACAATCATGTATCTCAACCATCAGGATATCAATCAAGTGTCATAAGACATGTCTTAACTATATCATCCCATACATCATGAACCAAAGTATATGCTAAACAATAAATACCAATGATGTACTTTAGCCAAGTACTATCACCCACACACATATACCATCTATGAGTGCATCAACATTGCACTAAACATGTATCACCACCTTTAACAAGCAAGCGCATAAACCATGCACCAAACCTCAACAACATGAACTAAAATCAAGATGTGATCTCATACATGTATGCCATATCAACCTTAAACCATGTGCCAATCATACTTCTAGCAGGTGCTTCTAACAATGCACCTAAAGTGTACCAATCATGCATCAACTATAGATCAAGCTATGACTCATCAATGATGTACAACATAACCACCTCATCAACTCATCAACTACATGTCCCAATATGTATCTTAACTACATGTCAAATGCATGCACCAAGATATCCAATAGATATGACTCTAACGATACATCACAAGATATATCAATGGAACTAAAATATGTACCAGCCATGTACCCTAATAGATTTGCCTCAACCTCCATTCATCACAACAAATACTAAGAATCCAAAAATACATGTACTAGAAGTGTGCCTAAATAGATCAATGATATATCTAGCTAACATCATCATGGTATATCTCATAGCCAAAGTGCCATAACCTTACTATCACAACCAGCATTGTTCCTCAACAGAGAAAAGGCTTCAATCCATACTCTAGAGTAGGTATAATGCATTAAGAATAGAAATTCAACACTCAACCATATGTCATCACCATACATACATCAATTATGTATTCAAACATGAAATCATGAAAACCTGCAACAAACCATGTCAGACCTTGCAACACAGAGTAATATCACCACACCAAGCTGCAACCTAATTTCACAACCTACTTTACAAGTGTTTTACCGCATGTCTATGATGTTCTATATAGGAAGCTCGCATATGTACGTGAACTATTTATAGTTCATCTTACGTATGTACGTGAATGTTATCCATGTAACCCCTATATTCTTCATTAGAGGTCAAGCTTGAGCTTGCCTTAGGGCTATCATTCTATTTTGATTCTTCAGTCTTCTTCACCCACTTCTGAAGCTGTCCCAACTTCTTAGAACTTGATCTCTGAGCTTCCATATTTTGAACATTGTCTTCTTTTCTAGCCTCATGTGTTCTTCTAGTCATACTATATGAAACACTCCTCATGGATTGTCTTCTTGTGTTCCAGCAATACTGGGATTTGTGGCCAAATCCACTATAGTTGTAACATCTCATTGTGTGAGAATGAGCAGCAATGTGTCCTAATTTATTACATCTCCAACACCTTAGGGTGTTATTAAATATTTCATTATCTCTCCTTGCACAATATCTGCATTCCAAATCTTTGTGACCATATTCATTACATGAGTAATAGTGACCATGAAAAATATTTTCATACCTTTGCTTTGTTGTCCATATTGAAGGTGTCTCTCTTTTGAATTTGCTTTGAGGTGCAAATATGTCTTCTTGATGTCTTTCTTGCTTTGTTCTTTTGAAAAATTCCTTGCCTTGTGTAGATGGTTTACTTGAAACATTATTTCCATATTTTTAGGATGAGGGGCTTACCTCAAGCTTCTTTGAGGTGCTTTCTTCAAAATGTGTAGCTTCTTTGTTGTATCCAAGACCTGATTTATCATTTGGTGATCTTTGACTATCCAATAATTCATTCAAGATTGTTGAGCTATTCAAGAATTTGTTTGACTTCACTATTTTCTTTCTAATATCAACAACTTCAACTTCCAACTTATGACACGACTCTTCATTTTCATTAACTTGATTATTTAATAGTTCCTCTACCCTTTTGGCTTCTTCAATTTGGGACTTGAGATGGAAATTAACTTCAAGAATTTTTCCAATATCAGCATCTTCATTCTCATTTTCTTCTATTTGATTCTTTAGTATTTTGATCTCTTCTTCCTTTTATTCTATTTGAGTCCTTTTACTTTCTTCTTGTTCTTTGAGCATTTCCTTTAGTTTCAAAATATGATTTTGATTCTTTTCAAGAAACCTTTTAGTGTTCTCAGAAAGATAGCTATAGTCTATATAACTATGGTCATAGTTGTATTCATATAGGCCCGAGTCAACTTTATTTTTAAGCTTTGAAAGTTATTCTTCTACTTCTTCCATGGGATAACTGTCATCTGATTTTACACAAAATATTTCTATATCTTCTTCTTCACTTGTACAAAAACATTCAACTTCAACACATTTAGAATTATTGCAATCAGAAGATTTTGGATATTCTTTACCTTCATTGTTCTTGATGGAGTTTTCTTTAGTTTCTTCATTTTTTCCTTGGTATGTATTCTCTAGCTTTAGACATAGATCCTTGGCGGAAGTGCATTTTCCCATGCTTTCTTTGATAGAGCTTGAGAGTCCATTGAAGATGGTCTTGAGAGCCAATGCATCATTCTTCTTTTCTTCCTTTTGAGCTGCAAACTTTGACTTATTCTTCAATGGAATTGATACACCAATAGTTGTTTTCCAAACACCTCCTTCTTTTGATTTCAAATACCCTTTCATTTCTATTCTCCATGCTGAGTAGTTTTTCTCCTTAAGGATTGGAACTTCATCATCCATTTATGTGTCCATCAATATCCTACAAGATTGTTAAGGATTATAGTGAAGGCCTGCTCTGATACCAATTGTTGGACACATTGATCACATTGAGAGTTAGGGGGGGGTGGTTAAATTAGTGTAGGGATATTTTTCTCTTACCTTCACAAAACACCTTAGTTAGCAATCACAATTTACTCAACACTTATTACTATCAATGTATACCCAGTTGTACGTACACACATATCAACAACATACATTACCAATAAGCCATCACCACAACGAACACAAAGAACACAAGATGCATGTACAATTTTATTTTTATTATGGACTACAATCCTTCGGGTTTTATCAGCAACAACTAAATACAGTAACAAATACACAAGATCACCAGATCTACAATGCAAGACACAACTTACACAACTCAACACCAACTGAGAAGAGGATTCAATCCTTAACAGAGACCAATCTGTCAACAGGTACGCGACCTGTCAGTAGTGAAACATGCGTATGTACGTGCCCTACCAATAATGCAACCTGCGCATGTATGCAGTCTGGCTCACAGCAGCCTATGTATGCCTCCTCAAGAACTAGGGTTTTCTCTCTCCATGAAAACTTAGATCTTATGCATGCTCTGTCATATCCACTTATGCCTTTCACTGTCCAATATGTACCATAACCAATCACAACACATATATGTTGTCCAACAAATTACTCATGATCATCAACCTTACCATATGAATGTTACTTAATCATGTATAACTAACCAAAATACTATGACAACCATATCAGTACTGAAACATAAGAGTGTTTCTCACTCAATCAATCAACCGACATAAACCATATCAAAAAAACCATGAGAATAATTCCTTAAGC